>CATIXQ010000018.1:11576503-11599771 GCA_949711755.1 Leptidea juvernica | reverse complement strand
CTATGATTCATCTGGTGTTGCAGGAGAATGTGGGCGACGGTGACCACTTATACACTTGTACATCAGGCACCCACCTGTATGATCGCTTGTCATCTCTATTAAATAAAACGACATTGATTGAATTACTAATGTATTTTGTCTTATTTATGAAAAAAAATGAATTACGGATGCGGTTCTTTTGAATTAGAGTACTGAATTAGATGAGGGTTAATAGATTGACAATATTTTAATTTGTGAATGTTTACAAAGCTGGTTAATAATATAGTACTTTATGTCTAATTAAGTAAGAACGCCATAAAATTTCAGTAATTCCTAACACGTAATATTTGCAAGTAATCTATGCAAAAGATGGCTAAACGATCTTTTGTGTGATTTACTATTATTTCATGAACTATTGAAAGCAGCATTAAACATTTAAATCATACAATAAGGGTATCTTACTGCGCAATAGTACCAACCCCTGTCTTCCCATTGTCTTTTCCTTCATTTGTCTAAAATAGAAGGCTTTGTCCTCGACATTAGGGTACCGTTGGCATATATCAATTATCCCACAATACAATACAGAACATTTTACAGCCATCCACAATTATGGGTTGGATTTCTGACAATTATTTTAGAAGCAAAGGTGATATTATTACTCTGCAGGTACATAATAATTTAGCTTTGTTTGCTAAACTTTTAGCAAATTTAAATAAAAATAAAAATAATTGCTTATTTTTATTAATTTAATTTAATTTTTGGAGTCGGTGCCATCCAAGATAGGTTTGTTACTACATACATAGTTATAGATGATATGTGCTTGAGTCGTGAGTAGGCGAGAGGCGAAAGCGGGTTGCGACGGAAGGACACCGATTCCAAAAATAACAATAATCGTAACTAGAATTAGATTAATTAATTAGATTGTATAAAAATACACAATTATTTTTATACTTTTTAGTGCACATTATATCTATTGTTTTGGAATAGTGTTGTGATTTTTATTGACAAGTCGTAAACAGATACGCTTGGCATTAGCTCCTAAGGCTGAGTTGCATCATATTAGCTGTTATAGTTAAGGTTTATGACAAATTTAATGTTAACTTGGAATAGCTTTAGTTAAATTGTGAAATATCAAGTCAATATCGAATATTTAATTGAAACTTTAGACAGGTCGCTATTTAGCTACTTAACATGAACAATAGCTTTAACCGGCGAAGACTGAGCGGTTACGGTTAACAGTTAAAGTTATGGCGTCATCTTAAAATTGTCAAATGGCGCAACTTATTTTATGCTTAATCGGTAGTTTAACATGTTTGTTATTGCTAAAGTTAGTTGGTGCAACCTAGCCTTAGTATTTTGAATATTAAACCACCAGCTAACACACACATTGACAAATCAAAATTGATCACGCATTATAATGCTCAGGTCAGGTCAGGTGGTCTATATGCTACTATATTGTAATTCTACGGTGGTGTACCTATCTAACTAGAATCTTGTACGAAGGAGCCTCCCACTGGCATATAATATATAAAATAGAGAAACCTTCTATCCCTCATTTCATAACTTCATTTTCACAAACTCTCATCAAAAACGTTAGTCAACACTCGATTAACTCGACTAAATTTAACCCAAAAATTAATATTTAACCGTCACTTGTTCACGTGTCGGCGCCGGGCACGCATTGTCGACAATACCCCTGGGCCACCGTGACCACTTCGGTTGAACAATGAGACGAGATTAACCCTTCGTATTACATGCGACCTCGTGAAACCTTAGAGGGTTTGTGTTGGGTCCAATTTATAAGATATGAATTTATTTAATTTTATCCGTAATATGGTTCAGACTTGGTTGATTACTACCAGTGCTATGTAGCATAAAAGTTATAAGCAGGCATCAGGCTTTTAATCTAAACTAGCCTATATCTCCACCTTACCCGGAGTCACTCAATATCTTGTTATAAGTTAGTACACATCTAGATACGGTACGACCCTGGTTTTAAGATTTTTATCAATTACGCTAGCCCTGCGCTATAGTTGGCCAACTTCAGACACAATCTTTGAACTTATTCGCGTGTGCGTTGGTTTCTTGACGATATTTTTCACCTTGAGAACGTCGAATAAATGTATTAACAATGGTGGTGAGAATCGAACGTGCTTATCCCGAAAGAGAAGCAACAATCCTAGCTTAACCCCACTGACGCTCAAGAATATTATTTAATTCTATAAACTTTACAAATTCATAGTATTATTATGTATTAAACGATATGACACAGGTAACTTGAAAATTATTTTCTTCATTCTAACCGCAATGCTTTTGAAATTAATTTGGTAGGTATTTAAAGGATACTGAGAGTTAAAAGCTGGTTTGCAATCAACTTTTAAAATTAAATATTATGGCTTGAGTAACGAATTATAACTTTCTTAATTATAAATTCCCCGCCTCAGCTTATGTCAGATAGCACACACGAATAAACAAATTTCAAAATACCCTCTTTCATCCATCATTAGCGGACAATTGCTAATCTAACGTGGACTACTTCATCACAGCTGAGGACTTATCTGCACGCTAATTAACGTGAGATTACAATTTATTTGACCCACTGGTTTAGAAATGGCAAGATAATGATCAGAAGTATATTGAATATAGAAGTATATTTAAGTATAGACGAATTTTATGTTGTGTTTGTTGTAATTTTTTTATTGCTCTTTGAACAAAGGAAAGCGGTTACAATCTGTCATGTGTTATAAAGAGTTTATTATTTACACTGAATCAATACTTCAGTGCAAATACTTTAACGGCCGTTTTCAATAACGTATCTCTAGTTACGGATACATTGCTGTCACCGTTTAATGACAAGATCTTATCTATCCATAGCTATGTCCAATATAGTTATAGTGCAATGCTAAGTCGATAGGTTATTGAAATGTAAGTAAGCGTAAAAGAATAGATTAGTCTACCTCTAGTATGCTAAACTAAGTATGGATAGGTTATTGAAAATGGCCGTAAGTTAAACTTTTTTATTGAAAGAGGAGGACAAAGCAGCGTCCATTCGTTGTTCGATTACGATTCGATGTGTTACAACATCAGGAATCACAAGAGCGTAGCTGGATGTATTAAGCGATGAATTCTAAAACCGAAGACACTTTGATACGTGGCGGGCTAGAATCGAACCGCGGGTGCCATGGTGAGAGTCTACAGTTCTAGTTCTTGCGCCACCGACGTTAATCTAACAATACATAATATATGCAGTAGAATAAAAGGTGACGCGGAAATACAATTTTGCTATGAATGTATTGCAGGCGCTAAAATTGCGTTTGGTACAATTCTCAACATTTTTATTATTGACTAGGAGGACAAACGAGCGCACGCTTCACTTGATAGTAAGTGATTACCGCCACCCAAACTCTCTTGCAACACCAGAGAAATTACATGAGCGGTAGGTGTAAGCGTTGTTTTAAGTTACGGTCAGGTAAAAGCCCCGCTCCTTTTCATGCCATAGTTTTGTAGTAGGTGGTAGAAAGTTCTTTGGAAACCACGCTGTAGAGGAACGACACACATTCAGATGATGATAATGTTCGTCGTAGTGTGTTAGTGGAATCACGTCAAACAGCTCGTTGGTGCACTCCCCGTGCTAAATGCGGTAGAAACAATGACGTAACTACACAACGCCCATCATTCGAGCCGTTCATTGAATTCTGGATTCGCTATAATTCGGCACTTCCCAACAT
The DNA here is from genome assembly GCA_949711755.1 of Leptidea juvernica. NCBI lineage: Eukaryota > Metazoa > Arthropoda > Insecta > Lepidoptera > Pieridae > Leptidea > Leptidea juvernica. The sequence continues at coordinate 11,596,064 of CATIXQ010000018.1, read as the reverse complement.
TTCGATCCAAATCGTACTATTTGATGAAATTACCTTATCACGGAAATCCATTCAGTATTTTTGGAGAAGTAAAAAAACGGAAGATTTTTTAAAATTACTGATGTGTGTTACATTACTTTTTTTCACTGTACACTCACACATACATACAGCGGAACAAAAAAATTAATAGATTATTAATTATAATTAACACACTTCCAGACAAATTACCTTGACCCAAATTACCCATAGCCATATACGATGGGTGCTAGTGAACATAACGTTTATTATTATATACATCATAATATCATCGTCAGCCGGAAGATATCCACTGCAGCAGTGGACATCTTCCTCCCCCAAAGATTTCCACGTCATTCAACTTATTCCGGCGATCTTGACCAGATCGTCGGTCCATCTTGTGGGGGGCCTACCAACAATGCGTCTTCCGGTACGTGGTCGCCATTCGAGGACTTTACTGCCCCACCGGCCATCTATCAAATCAAATCAAAATCAGTTTATTCACGTAGGTCACGGAAATGACACTTATGAATGTCAAAAAAAAAATTTTTCTTATTGAATCTACCGCTACTTCGTAAAGGGTTGAGCTAATGAGAAGAAGTAGCAAGAAACTCATTGCCACTCTTTTATATCAAGATTTACATTTAAGTACATCGATTTACAAATCATTTCAAATTACAATATAATATGTTAAATGTAAAATGATGCAACAGACACACTCAAACGTCAAATAGTCAATGTCTTACACGAGTAACTCAAAAAAGTAAAAGTAAATTAATACAAAAGTTATTGAGTACAGTAGCTGCATCATCCACATACACCATAAATAAATAAAGGTATTCTGTCCGTCCGTCTGTCCGTCCGTCTGTCTATCCGTCGAGCTATATGTCCTGCCCACTGCCACTTCAGTTTCGCAATAATTAGGGCTATGTCGGCGACTTTGGTTCTCCTACGGATCTCACAGGGAAACTTAACCTATGAGCGATCATAAGCTTTCTCATCAGACCCACAGTTAGCGACCACGTTATATATATATGTATATAATATACATACATAACATACTCGGCTCTAGATCGGTCAGTGGTCATGGTCACTAACCACTGAAATAGAGAGGGTTGTCAAATTATATATGTACCAATAGAATATTTAGTAGTATTTAACTAATAATTTGCTTTGGTATTGTAAATTTAAATGGCATATCCATGACACAGAGTACCTATCCCTACAGGCTACAAACGAGAGGGTTGAAACGCATCAATCTCCCTGTGACAGCGTCAATGGCTTAATGAATCGGGATGAAGGGATATATGGGAGTCGGTATCAGCTAACGAATTTTTTGTTTGGCTTTTAAAAACTCATTTGTATGTTGCATTTATTTCGAATAATGTTGAGACAGTTCAGTGAACACTTATTTAAATATATACGAGGCTTTTGAATTGAAAACTGCTTATGGCGCTCTTAATAGGTACTTTATTTGTGGGTAATCAGTCTCATCCGACACACTTTAGGAGATTGAGCCTGAGCAATATTTCGTATTATTAATTGATGAAGTTTCTAGCTCTGTCAGTCGCTAACACGCCGTTTTCTTCTACGAGTAATTTTGTCCTGTAGAAAGCTATTTAAGCAACCGGCATAGAGGAGGTTTTTAGTCGGTAGGGGGGTTTGTAGACACCCGAGCCCGACATATCTAGAACTACTTCAGGGCCTAAATTCGTGAAGGTATTTTCCTCTTCTCAGAAAAAAGGTTCTGTAGTGATAATTAATATACAGATATTATATTCAGTTCATGAATCGTAGTTTATAACTAAAACACGTATAAGTTGCTACATTCTTATAATACGTGCATGTAACTAACCCCCAATCGGTCAGGTGTTCGTCTCAGGTGATCGAGGGTTTGTCCTCCTTTATTCTATAAAAGAAGAAAAGACATGAAACACACGGCAATGGTGTGTATTTCACGTTATAGAAAGAAATAAAATAAAGATAAAACATTCATTCACCAAAGCCAACATGACACCTATGAATGACAAAGATTTTTCTACCACTTCGTAAAAGTTGAGCTTAATTGAGAAGAAATGGCAAGAAACTCATTGTCACTCTTTTAAATTTATATTTACAGTTTCAGCGATGTTCTGTGATTCACCAAAATTTAAACATTATTACTTGCTTGTGTAAGTTAAAGATATTATGTGAGTAATTATAAATTTAAATCAATAGCTTAACATGGTATATTCTCATTAATATAAAAATAAAAAACGCCGAAGATAGGACCGACCAGCAATCGTTTCCTTGCGTATATCTTTAGAAAGATAACGCAACCCGCAGTACGACGCTGCCACGAGCAGGAAATATACACGTGGAAGAAAGATTAAAGGAATCCCTCCATAAAATTACTTGAAATTTGAAATAGGTACGGAGTGTGAGCATAAATTGGCTCTACATTTGTACTAACACACGAGAGCACGTTACAAAGCTCTTTTCAAGTTCCACGCCACACAGAGCTATCATTTGTCTAACACAGGTGTTGATAACAAACGAGCTACGATCACGCGCGTCTCTACACACCAGTGTTTACATTTTTTACGCCTACCCTCTTTATGGAACCAACTCTACGTATTGCTGTGAAATGAACAACCTCCACAGACTCTTCTACATTCTTAGGACTATATTTACGTATGCATCACAATCTTTCACGTTTCTAGTAGAAATAATTTTAGAGTTATACTTTAGTGATTGCATTTTATAAATCAGAGTTTGTTGTTTGGAATTCAGAAGAAAACCGCGATGAAGTCGGTCTTGCAGGCGATTTTAAGTTAAGATAATAATTAAATTAATTAATTAAAAAAAATACAACTGAACTGAAGTTGAAATACAAAAAAACTAACTGAAGTTGAACAGGTTTGATCCCAAGGCTTTTTATTTGTCATCAAAACATTCAGATATTTTGTAACACCCTTTTTTATAAAAGTTTGTTAATTATTTTCTTTAATTTACCTATTGATAGATCCTTTATATTACTGGAAAGTTTGTTGTAGAAGCAGATACACTGGCCCATAAACGAATTACTAATTTTTTGTAAACGTGTTTAAAGCAATAGTTTTTTTTATATATATAAGAGGGGGCAAACGGGCAAGAGGCTCACGGGATGTGGAGAGGTAAGGCAACCGCCCATGGACATCCGCAACAACAGGTGTCAAGAAATGCGTTGCCGGCCTTTAAGGTGGGAGTATGCTTTTTTCTTGAAGGTCCCTAAGTCGTATGAGTTCGGAAAAACCGCAGCTTTGATTCCACAAAGTGGCTGTGCGAGGCAAGAAATTTTTGCAAAACCGTGCGTTTTGCGTTGTGGAATGCCAGACGTCAATGTGATGCGCGTGGTAATTTGCACGTAATGTCCGCTGGTGGAGTTTTGTGTTGCAATGTTTATTTCTTTTTTTTATATTGTGTTCGGGTTGTGTATCTATGTATCTCTTTTCTGTGATAGTAAAGGCGTAGACATGATTATACCTTGACCATGGAGCTACTGTTACTGGCATTTTATAATACAGAAGTTTAAAAGTGGGAGGCTCCTTTGCGCAGGATGCCGGCTAGATTATGGGTACCACAACGGCGCCTATTTCTGCCGTGAAGCAGTTATGTGTAAGCATTATTGTGTTTCGGTCTGAAGGGCTAGTGAAACAACTGGGCAAATGGGACTTAACATCTTATATCGCAAGGTGACGAACGCAATTGAAGTGCCGCTTAGAATTATTGGGTTTTTCAAGAATCCTGAGCGGCACTTCATTGTAATGGACAAGGCGTATCAATTACCATCAGCTGAACGCCATGCTCGTCTCGTCCCTTATTTTCTTAAAAAAATATCAAAAAATAAAGTAAAGTAATAAAAAATACCGGCAACAATAACGTCATCATATCAAACAGTCCTAATAATTACCTTTAAATGAAAACCGCTTCTATCATCACATCCTGACCTTGACGGTCTGAAAAACATTTTCACATTAAAACTAATCACAGTCGAACATTTATACGGATATTAAAAACCATTCTATTCACATAGAATTGATTAAAAATCCACTCGCAAACACAGCCGCTATACAAACGTAAAATTTTACCGAACACTCAGATAAAGTAACACTTTCGAAGGCCTAATTGATTATTTATAATTAATAATTAAATATTTAAGGAATTTATTATGTTACAGTTTATTATTACAATTGACATAGAACACGCTCTGGTGGATAAAATCAACTATGACTGACGAAGTATTCAATTAAAGCATAGATTATTTTAATATCAGATAGTGTAAGATTCGGATGATTTAATGACCACACATTCTTGTAGTTTTCTTATTAATTTCATATCCCTCTTTCAAATATTAAACAATTACTATAATTCAAGTCAAACCATATTTCATTTTTGGATCCAAAATATACCAATAAAGGCATCATTAGACAGGCATCCGAGTAAAGAATCCGCGGTATACCGATAAATATATCGGTGGGATTAATATATTTGTTCGGTTTCATCGGGGCCCTTTAGTTACCTATGAACTGTCAAATGATTGTGTTTGACTAGTTGCTAGGTGGTGGGCAGTTACTATTTAAAAATAATAATTGATGCTACATTCGTTAAAATTATAAAAACTATGGCGTAAATGTTATTTGCTCATTTAAATATTGACGCATCTATGCAACTTTTCTTCTAACTGTTGATTTAATAGCCAATAATGTAGATTTCATAGGTATAGAACAACATTTTGCATCTGAGCTGTATCTGTATATCCATGTTCTATGAGTATCGTATCATTTAATACACAGGCTCATTGAACAGTTGATTCTAAAGCGCTTGACAGTACGGGGTCAAGACGCTGTGAAGAGCTCTTAGGATAAAATAACAACCGCCTTCGTTATACACTCGGACTATTTCTATTACTAAATAATAATATTGACAAATAAATGATATCCCAACTTGGGGATGAGTCGATCGCCACCAGATTATTTCATGAGACAAATATACAATGTATTACAATTTTATTGGTGTAGATTAAGACTTCGAAAGAGGGTTTTAAACATCTAAAATTTACTTAAAAAAAAAATTAATTTCGAGGGTATATCTGACATTTTTTGAACATTTGACATCTTGTTTATTTTTATTTGTGGTGACAAATGACATCTCAGCTCTGACAACTGTTATTCTCAGTCAAACCTTTTTTACCGCCAAAATCGTCCGTGAAAATATTATTTACTCGCGTATAGTTCAAAATTAGCTAGAATAGCAGTGTTATTCGCAAGTAAAAACTTACTCCAGTTTTCTTTTTTTTAAATGAAAATAAGGCATGAGACTGATGGTCATTGATACGTCCTACCCATAACAATGCAGTACCGCTCAGGATTCTTGAAAAACCCAAAAAATCTGAGCGGCACTACAATTGCGCTCGTCACCTTGAGACATAAGAAGTTAAGTCTCATTTTCCCAGTAATTTCACTAGCTACGGCGTCCTTCAGACCGAAACACATTACTGCTTTACGGCAGAAAAAGGCGCCGTTGTGGTACCCATAATCTAGCCGGCTTTCTGTGCAAAGGAGCCTCGCACTGGTAAAATAAAGGGTCGAATCCGCCCTTAATATCCTTAGGTATCGAAGTGACGATGCCGCTCTGAACTTTGAGATAAAGAATCCTGAGCGGCACTGAATTGTAATGGACAGGCGAATGTGTTGCTGTTCTCGTACTCATAAAAATAAAAATTAAAAATTTCTATCTTGTTTGAAGTCGCTTGAAAATGAAAGGAACTCATAATTCCAATTTGTATGTAGTAGGTGTATGTGGCATGTACAGCGACAATCCCTTTACAGGCTGATCACAATGCACAGACAGATTATCGTGAAGGCGAGGATATCAAAGAGATACCCATTTAGCAAATTCGTTTTTCCATTAAGCAAATTGGGTAGTAGCTGTTTGCTGGCTTAACGGCGTTCCTCAAAACTTCAAAGTTACAATAACTATAGCTGTACTGAACGCAGATAAATCATTGTATTTTTTTTTTACTTTCAAGGGGTGAAAGACTGAATTATGGAAATGTTAAAAGGATTTTTCTTTTTGCTTCGATTCTTTGAATTGTGCTTTGAACTAACTTATTGTTTCGAGCTTTTAGATTATTAATTAACGAACTGTGACTTAATCCCTTTCTGCATAATATTTGTTAATTTTTTTTGCTCCACTATCAACAAGACTGTCAAGTGTATTCGCTCGCTTAGGTATTAGTTTTTTTTTATGAAAATAAGGGACGAGACGAGCAGGACGTTCAGCTGCTGGTAATTGATACGTCCTACCTATTACAATGCAGTTCCGCTCAGGATTCTTAAAAAAACCCAATAATTCTGAGCGGCACTACAATTGCACTCGTCACAAGAGACATAAGATGTCTCATTTGGCCAGTAATTTCACTAGCTACGGCGCCCTTCAGACCAAAACACAGTAATGTTTACAAATAACTACTTCAAGGCAGAAAAAGTCGCCGTTGTGGTACCCATAATCTAGCCGGCTTCCTGTGCAAAGGAGGCTCCCACTAGTTTCATAGTATATCTCTCCAGCGCTCGAGCTTAAAATAAACTCACTTGGTGATCTATTTATGTCATTCGAACTATTTTTTCAGCATATTTTAATATATTATTATAATGTTATCTAATTTATATATTAAAATTGCATAATATCGTCTGCATCTGCAATAGGCTTACCAAACATTTAACTTTTACCAGGCTCCTTTGCACAGGATGCCGGCTAGATTATGCGTATCACAACGGCACCTATTTCTGCCGTGAAGCAGTTATGTGTAAACATAATTGTGTTTCGGTCCGAAGGGTGCCGTAGTTAGTGAAATTACCAGGAAAATAAGACTTAACATTTTCCCTTATGAGGCAAGGTGACGAGCGCAATTGTAGTGCCGCTCAGAATTTTTGGGTTTTTCAAGAATCCTGAGCGGCAATGCATTGTAATGGGCAGTGCGTATCAATTACCATCAGCTGAGCGTCATGCTCGTCTCCTCCCGTATTTTCATAAAAAAACATAAATAGCAATGCCAGAACCAGTTGATCGAAATAGAAATGTCTCCAAAGTCCTCAGTAAATTAAGCGTATTTTTTTAATAATTCCAGTGTATAAAAATCTAAAACTTCATAAAAGCACAATTATATAAAAAGTGGACTAACCTATTAAAAATCTATTTGGCTCAGAGCCACAGGGAAACTGAATTAATTACGTAGCCAACAGATGGCGCTAGGCGTCAGATGTATGCAAATGTTTTAAGTGGTTTAATATTACGGTATTATCAATTACTATGTTAATTCTTACGTTTATGAAAAATTAATTAATGAATAAATAACGATTCCACATATACACTTTATAAACTGACTGTTCGACAAAGGTGAATGTTGGATGTTTTAGTAGTCTGGTACTATAGGCTGAGTTCTATAGACCATACTTAGACCTTGCTCAGACTTTACTTACGTAAGACTTTGCTAAGTGTTCAAACGCGAACTTTACCAGTGGGAGGCTCCTTTGCACCGGATGCTGACTAGAATATGGGTACCACAACGGCGCCTATTTCTACCGTGAAGCAATAATGTGTAAGAATTTCTGTGTTTCGGTCTGAAGGACGCCGTAGCTAGTGAAATTACTGGGCAAATGAGACTTGATATCTTATGTCTCAAGATAACGAGCGCAGTTGTAATGCCGCTCAGAATTTTCAGGTTTTTTAATAATTTTGAGCGGTACTGCATTGTAATGGGCAGGGCGTATCAATTGCCATCAGCTGAACGTCCTGCTCGTCTCGTCCCTTATTTTCATATTAAAAAAAAACCTTTGCATTGGGCTGTCTTAGCTTGTGCTCAGCATAATTTAAGCTGTCAAATGACTATATAAACGAAATCAAAGTTAATGTTAAGCTTAACTATAGCTAAGTTTTACGTAAGTAAAGTATGAGCAAACTCTAAGTACGATCTATAGATCCCAGGAGCCTATTACGAAAATACGAAGTTTCGGTTGACGGATCGTATATTTTCCTATTACGAATGTATTTCGGATCCGAATATCGATACGAAGTTCGCGATTAGACATTTTGCCTTTCGTTTACCTTATTTCCAAATTCACTTGACATTATTATGATCGTAACTACAACTTCGCTTTATATGGTATGTCTATGGTTCCAATACGAAATCCGTCAGCACTATTCGGATCCGAAGTACTTTGGTAATAGGATTTAATTCGAAGTTCGTCGTTCTTTCGTTTCAGACCGAAAATTCGGTTTTCGATTTTAGTAATAGACCTCCAACATATATTACGTTACGTTAAGACTGTCCATCGCTACTCTTTAGTGTTGCTATTTCTAACGTGTATGTATGTTTATGTCAAGTAAAAAAGCGATTCACTCGATTGTATGAAACATGCAGTCATTGATAGATTGACAGATGACGGCTATAATCTTGTAAAAAACGGAGATAGCCGAAATCCACTACGTTTTAAGCAATTGTTCGCTTCCAAACTTGGCCGGATTATACTTGGTCGCCCAATTGTAATTACTATTTAAAACTTATGTCAAATCTCACTGCACGTTACATACTAAACTAAATTTCAATTTTTACTTAGGCAGTGCCGCCTCTTATTGCGTAGTATTTACCCCCTCCTTGTATTTAACAATAAATATACAGCCATCGTAAATAGCGCTCGTTCACGAGCATGACATGTTTTGTGCAAATTGATTGCTAGATATTGTTGTATTATTATTATTTATCAACAAATTGCTGCTACTCAGCAGAATTTGTATAATTTATAATGCCGAACTGTCGGCATGTCTATGTTAATATTGAGTCTATTAGGCAAAAAATTAATAACAAATTGAATTTTATTTGGTACTTCAGCATTCCACATCATTATGCTGCAAATACAATAAGTAATTATAATATTTATATTCTGTTTTCATCGTTTCGTTGGTGTTTCAACATCCAGTAATATTTTATGGATTTCCCATTTGCTCCGTGATTTTATTGCTAAGGAAATCTTAAAATCTTGTTTATGCTTAATCTCTGAATCTTAGATTAATGATTGGTCTCCGCTGCGCTCCAACTACCGCAGGCGTAGTCGTAAAGAGCGGCAACTAATACTACGCCCAAGTGGGCGTATTCGAGCCAGTCTCAAACAATGTGTGAGGTTGACGTGCCACATGTGATTTCGATCACTATAATCAGTCAGCTTCGGTTGTTATTAGCTTCCCATTATCTTCATGTAAAACGTAACGCACACATTAACAAATAAAAATTGTTCACGCATTATCAGGCTGTAAGGTCGTCTATACACTAGTATATTATAAGTCTAGAATTGAAATATTAATTATTTCCCCTTAATTTGTCTCAAATATCGAAAAAGAGCCCTTATTTTCAATCGAAAACTCACCCGTCAAAATATCTGCTTTTTTCAAAAAGTTGGTGTGCATTCTGTTCTTGAAATCTCTATTTTCCGATGGTGTAAAAAAAATATACATTACATTGGTGAATATTTGGAAAATTTAAGCCCATTAAAAGAGTTTGAAAAACAGAATTTTTATAACGAGGCGGTACTCGAACGGTTAGCTCAGTTGGTTAGAGCACCGGCACGGAACGCCGGAAATCGTGGGTTCGAATCCCGCATCGTTCATAAAATTTTATTTTTCAAATTTTATTTGTGTGTTAATCCTAGAAGTGAGGGTTATCACTTTAAAAACATAACATATTATATTGTACACTGGTACGGAGCCCGACTCGGAATTGACCGGTTTTCATTTTGTTTATTCGAGTCAGAAGGAGAATACACCGCGTCACTTATTTGTTTAATATTCAGCATTCAGATACTGAAAGGATATTAACCCTAATTGAGGTTATACTATGTCTAACAACGATAACGTCGTTTGCTGCCAATGTTATTCGATTCAGCGTATTTTTTTTGTTTTCTTGGAATAAGAGAATTAACAAGCGTAGGCCTGATGGTAAGTGATCATTTCTTTTATGGAATAGGAGGACAAACGAGCGTACGGGTCGTGATCACTTAACACCTGGTGTTAAGTGAATAGCGCCGCCCACATTCTCTTGCAACACCAGAGGAATCACAAGAGCGTTGCCGGCCTTTAAAGAAGGTGTACGCGCTTTTTTGAAGGTACCCATGTTATATCGTCCCGGAAACACCGCACAAGGAAGCTCATTCCACAGCTTATATTCTCTTCAGACTATCAATTTTTCTTTCCTACTCTTCGGCTTACAAGTATTTTTTTGTCACAAAAAAGCGCGTACTCATGAACAAGAAAAAGTGTCAAAACGAACAAGACCTGACTTAAAGGTATACGCCCTGCCCATTACAATGCAGTTTCAGGATTCTTGAAAAAGATTCTTCCCACTCTCATTTTACCCCGGAAGACGTCCACTGCTAGAAAAAGGCCTCCTCCAAAGATTTCCATGACCATCGGTCCTGCGCTGCCCTCATCCAAGTTATTCCGGGATCTTGACCAGATCGTCGGTCCATCTTGTGGGGGGCCTACCAACACTGCGTCTTGCGGTACGTGGTCGCCATTCGATGACTTTACTGCCCCAACGGCCCTCTGTCCGTCGCCACTTCAGTTTCGCAATAATTTGGGCTATGTCAGTAACTTTGGTTCTCCTACGGATCTCCTCATTACAGATTCGATCTCACAGGGAAACTCTGAGCACAGCCCTCTCCATTGCCCTCTGAGCGACCATGAGCTTTCTCATAAGGCCCATGGTTAGCGACCACGTCTGCGTACCGTAAGTCACCACTGGCAACACACACTGGTTGAAAACCTTCGTCTTCAGACACTGTGGTATTTGGGACGAGAAGATTTTACGGAGCTATTCGAACGCTGCCCATCCGAGTTGAATTCGACGAGTTGGTCACTCGTTTTCTTTCGCGAAGTTTGACCTGCTTACTGGATTGTGTGTCCGAAGTACACGTCGACAATGAGGTGAAGGATATCACTTGAAAAATAACAAATTATTCAATTTATGTGTACGTTACACATGAATTGAATAAAATCACATCGGTACTTGGTAGCTAGGTCGACACTGTATCATTTATTGCGTCATGCGTGCAGAAAAATTGGATGAAAACCCATTTTGCAGTTGGTGAAAATACCAACAAGTTTAATCACAATAACGATGATGAATATTGATCATAAAACGAAACCCAATTTGTTACAACAGTTCGAACCAATTATTTGCTAAATCGATTTGAGTTTGTGGCGAGCAAGGGCGAGGCTTCTAATATATGACAGATATATCCATGATTGATTGCATATATCATCGGTTTGCATATGCGAATGTGTGATTGGTGCGGTCAGCGCAGAAATTGAAACAAATAAATTACTGTGCAGTGAAGGGTACTGGTCAAAAATGACTCTCACAAAGATGACTCTTAGGTGATTGTGGGCTCTTTCTATCTCTGTTTTAAGTGTATTAGACCCCTGCGGGACATATGCCTCTCATATATATATATATCTAAATAAATTAAGGTAATAGAAATGCTACGTAAGCTTGCAACGCTCCGGATATCGAGAGACTTGGAGGGCATTTGATTCGTATAGTTGCAAGTTGTAAAAGAGTTTCAGCAATTAGAAATTACGCGTTGTTTACGTCCGCCGTTCTGATTGATACTAAATCACTACTTACTCGCTGGTGGTCTTAGAAGTCTAATAACTCAGCCATTTTGAAAGGTTTTTTTTAAACTGAGTCACATTCGTAATGAAGAGTTCTGCACCATCGTACAAGTTATAACACTATTTATACTTTTGGTCGGCTCTTTTGATTTCTTTTTAATTATTGTTATAGCAAGAATAACACACGCACAAAACAATTTGTTATGTTTGTTAAAGTGCTAACCCTGACTTCTGGGATTAATTACACAAATAAAACTGAAAACAGGAAATTGTTTAGATTTGCAAGAGCGATATCTCAAGTCAATTTCCTAATATGCAAATATTGGGGTTGAGCAGGTTATCAACTGTAAAGTAGATCCTACATATGAAGCTACAACCTGAGAGTTGAACAAAGCATACAAGATTTTATCAATGATACGTCACTCGAATTGGCTCAGTTGGAAAGAGTGCTCGCACGGAACTCGAGAGGTCGCGGGTTCGAGTCCCACATTGTCCATAAAATTTTGTTGTCAGTTTTATGTGTGTAATACACGCACTATTGGCATAATTTCACCTGCAGTTTATCAGACACAGCCTGCTGAGATACAGACGTACAGAATAGGAAAAGGATTCCAGGTGGTTACAAAACTCGAAAAACGCTCGAAGGATATAAAAAATTGTGAAGAAGTGTTTCGATCCAGCCACTTGCGTTGTTACTGTCACAAAAAGCTCTGAAATACTTTTGTATTCAAAATATACGTAGATTTTTTGAAAAAAAAATCAGGTGCCAATACCCTAGCAACTGTTTCCGAAGCCAACATGGCCGTTCGCCAACACCATCAGAGGCTACAATCAGATTGTCGCATTGAAGCAACTCCATGCGTCTGGCGAGTTAAGGCCATGAATAAAATTACGCAATACTGCAATATTTGGATGATGCGTAGAATATAAATGACGTCATGTCATTGTATCGGCCAATCGATGTGAAGTTAAATCTGTCGGTGGAGGATCATATTTACTATGAACTTACGCCATAATATAGAGAAGTAAAGGAGATACAGCTATACAGAAAATATAGCAAAATTTGAAATTCAAATTCAAATAGTTTTATTCAAAATAGGATGTGACATCACTCATTGAAATTTGAAAGTTAAGAACTACCAGCGATTCCAAAAAGAATGCCTCAGACTTGAGAAGAATGGGCGCAACAAACTCAGCCGGCTTTTTCATCAAAAAATATGTTTACACAGTAATATTGTACGTTTAAACTTATTATTTAACTAGCTAACCCGGCAAACGTTATTTGCCATATAAAGTATAATTCACGCGATAGTTTTATAAGTAATAAAATATTGCCTATATTATAGCCTGTACATCATTTTGTTCTATTGTCAATAGTTTTTGCAGCGCACGCAAAAATAGGTTTTCGATTTTACACCTTATGTTACAAAATAGCAATTTTATTACGGATCCCTAATTTTGAAAAAAAAAAACATAGCCTATAGCCTTCCTCGATAAATGGACTACCCAACACTGAAAGAATCATTCAAATCGGACCAGTAGTACCAGAGATTAGCGCGTTCAAACAAACAAACAAACACTGCAGCTTTATAATATTAGTATAGATAATGGGCGGTCGCTCCATTACCAAACTGTGGCATCATTAAGAATGTTGTTTATGTTATAGTAACCTTTACCACACAAAATGAACATTTTCTGGGATCTTGTTGTAAAAGCATAATATTAGCATAAAAGCATATAATAATTGTAACTGTAACCTATTTTGATTGTTAAGTTGTAAAAAATCAGCCACGCCTGGAATAAGCTCCTTAGTATTTTGAATATGAAACCACTAGCTAATGCACACATTGACAAATCAAAATTGGTAAAGTATTATCGGACTGCCAGTTCATCTATACGCTAGTATTTCTAAGTCTTAAGAGTCCTATTACGAATCGTCAAAGCTCGCTTATAGTCCGAGCGCTAGTGTTCGTTTGCAATACACGAAATTACGTTAGTGTGCGTTGGGAGTACAAATATGGTTCACGAAACAATTTTGATACAAAATTAAAATTTTCGTAAGAAATTTTTAAGTTTATTTAATTTAGTTTTTTTTATGAGATGGGACAAAATTGTGAAGCCACTACGCTCATCCTAATTTATACTCGTGGAAAAGTCTCGATGTGGCACCCGGGCCGAAATAGCTTACCGACAAATACATGAGAAATAATTCGCTAGGTGTAGAATAAGGCAAGCACACTCGGGAGACCAGTGTAATTCCATTACTTAGGTGTATCAAGGCCCTCGTGTCTACATCTTACACCCTAGTAAGAATCGGTAACATTCCCTCGGATAACAATAAGGATACTATTATGGACATTTAAAAAAATTGTGTTTTAAAAATCCAAATCAAAGTTATAAGTGTAGTGTTTTAGCCAAAAAGAATTCCATAACACCTCATTGCATTTGCGTTTTTTTTTCATGAGAGAAAGTGACGACACGAGCAAGACGTTCAGTTGATGTCATGGTACTATACGCCATGCCCATTACAATACTATAGAGCCGCTCAGGATCGCAATTGCGCTCGTCACATTGTATTATAGCCTAAGTTACCACCGCTGGATTCTGCAACGTTTAGGGAGGAAGGAATGTATTAGCCATAAGGTTGCCTATGAAAATTTGACCGCAAGGTACCTGTAAAATAATTTTAGTATAATTGTTTTTCTGATGTAAATTGCACCCATATATATTCCCCTGGCACATTCCCTGGGGAATGGGGTCTGAATGAATGCACATGGGGTCGGCCCTCCAGATACAAGATCACCACTGTTTGCGTCACCATCTTGGGTCATTACTGGCGTTAAGCCTAGCATCGTCAAGTCTTTGTTAACAGTTCTAGTCCTGGTAGTTGGGCGGCCTCTGCCTCTCTTTGCCTCATCCATATGCCCCAAACAAGGCATAGCCTGTACTATGGGTACAAGACTACGATATATTTCATACAGCATACTCACTGTAACATACATAAATACTTATAAACACCCTAGATACAGAAACAAACATACATGGTTAATTATTAACCATTATCCTAACTAATATTTATTAACGGACTGTACTTTTGTATGTTTTTACGCTTTCACGCAATAATCACTCGATCGATCATGATGAAATTATGCACACACGTCATGGTTACAGAATAGAATATACGGTGCATTTAATACCGAAATTTTTAAGAGTTCCCCAGAGAATGCGATATAAATTTAACGTAGACGAAGCCGCGAGCAGAGGCAAGTAAGTATTATATTATAAATAAAAGAATTTTGAACGGCAAACTTTAGGAATTTCATGTATATGTAAAGTAAAGTAAAGTAAAGTAAAGTAAAGTAAAGTAAAGTAAAGTAAAGTAAAGTAAAAAGTAAAAAGTAAAAAAACTGTAGAAAACACGGTTCCTTTTGTTATAGGTCTTAAAAGTGACAATCCAAAAATAGTAGAAAAAGAAAAGAAACTAAAAGATTGAATTGGAAAGCGAGTTTAAAAATATTTCAATTTTAATTTTATTAAATAGGACATATTTTGATTTTTTATTTTATTTATTCATGCTGTTTATTTTTGATTTTATGCCTCTGAACACTTTTGTTTCTCTAATAGAAAAGATTTCAGTTTGTTTTTAAAGGAGAACAAACTTTATGTATAATATATCTATCAATAAAATAATACTACAAATAAAAGCATTTTCTAAGCGGTTTAATTATTTGTCACCTTTGTCACAAAGATCTATATATATTATTTACTACGAACACGCTTACGCAACACGAAACACACTTATAATAATAACGTAGTATACACGACGTATATTAGCACTGTTAAAAGATTTTTATTGGTTCCAATTTAGGATTTAATGAAACATACTCGTGAACAATTGGTCTTTATTGGCACACACTTTCAAGAAGGAACACTGGCGTATTCCCGACTGTTCAAACACACATCCGAATTTGCTCCATCCGTTATGTACTCGTTCAAGCCTCGATCCTCTCTCCTCTCGAGCACCAGCATCACGAAAAACAACACCAGTATCACCATCCACGCAGAGTAGCAATTGTCTTCCAACTTCCACACCAGATACGACGCAAAATTCATTTGTGAATCAAATAGAATCTCTACTTCCATCAATAATGGTATAATCTTAATTTGTTAAATATTTCACGCGTTTCAAATTTTTACCGCGCAGCTGTCAAGCGTGGAGCCATAGACAAAGTATTAGTGACAATGACATAGATAACACACTGATGACTAAACTCAAGACCGCGTGTCGTAACAACTCTTTGGTTGACGCCTACTGCTTGTGTTTACTAATTACAATTCTGGTTCGTCGTTTTCCTATTTCAATGTAAATTAATTTAAATTTTATGATAACTTATACATAGCTTTAGGAGAACTAATAGTTAATTTAAGTAATACTACTTAATAGGTTATGTATATGGCGTATACTTATATAACTATCCGCTATATCATTTATTTTTAATTTTCGAGTACCTACGAATAACAAGTAGGTATGAGATCGTCTCACATAAACAAAATATTATTGTTTTTTTATGAAAATATGGGACGAGACAAGCAAGACGTTCAGCTGACAGTAATTGATACGCCCTGCACATTACAATGCAGTGCCGCTCAGGATTATTGAAAAACCCAAAAATTCTGAGCGGCACTACGTCACCTTGAGACATAAGATGTTAAGTCTCATTTGCCCAGTAATTTCACTAGCTACGGCGACGTTCAGCCCGAAACACAGAAATGCTTACACATTACTGCTTCACGACAGAAATAGGCGCCGTTGTGGCACCCATAATCTAGCCGGCATCATGTACAAAGGAGCCTCCCACTGGAATCGTGCAAATGCTTTGTAAATCTAAGTCATTAAATAAACAATTAATAAACACAACCGAAATTCAAAATATAATTCGATATTGTTGGAATACCCCTAAATTGTTGGGAGTAAAATAGCAAGATGGTATTTATCAGTTAATGACCCTTTTAAATGAATGCACTGCGGTTTTTTTATGTAATGGAACTTGTAATGCCAAACGAGCTTGAGGACCAACGCTACTCCAGTTGCCTTGCAACACCAGGCAACGCATATCTTGACCACTCGTATTGCTGATATTCAAGGACAGTGTTTCACTGTATCTTCAGGTAATGGCTTGCCCTCTTATAAAAAAGGCAACACGCCAAAGTAAAGTAAACTTAATGTGTAAATAACTTCATCAAGGAGACGCTAATAATACGAATACAATAATACTTTGTACTATATTCATAAAGTTACAATATAAACAGGTATATAATTATAACAGTGTATCGCGGTTACTTAAGGGTTTATCCAAACGAGCTTTTATGTGGCCAAGCGTGATGTCACTCAATCTCAATAAAAATACCCACAAAATAGTGCAAGGCGCACCTAAATAATAAAAGTTCAACAGATTCTTCGCTTAGTTTAAAAATGTACCAAATAGAAAAACCGTGATATTATGTTTACAAATAATTCCGCATGTTAGCTAGTGATAATGGAGATAAACTGTTAATTGCCTACTTTAAAACTAATCTTCAATGATTATAATCTGTGTCATCACCTCATATGTACATAACTGTACTTATAACACACGCTCAAGGGAATTGAAATGCGGTTATATGGACTGCACACAGATTTGTGCGAAATTCCGTCCAGATAAGGTACCTAAGTTGTATTAAACTGCAGGTATAGGTAATAATTTTCTTAAAGGATTTAAAGAAATACATCTTATTGTAATAAATATTGTGATTAAAAAGATATTCAATACAATAAAAGTACAAAGTTCGGCAGTCGGCTATGTTATTGAAAGAAATCTTAAGTGACCCGTATATTTTCGTTTGTCCTCCTCGTCGATACACAAAGTAGATATTAAAGTAAATATTCTCAACTACAGAGGAATCCAAAAGCAGCCATCATTTCTATTTGTTTTAATAATATAACATGTATTTATGTCACATTAGAAACGATAAATGACCGGGTTGAAAGAAAGCGTAATAAATACGTGGGTTCAGTGATGTCGAACGAATTACGAAGAAAATATGTGTTGCGCACGCGCACTACAGTGAAAGTATAGAACAAGATCAAGTGGCATGCATTGCCACTTACTAGCGAATGTTGGAAGCACTCTTGTTGAGAGGTGATCACCTCGCGCGTTATATTAATGATACATCCAAAATAAAATCAAGCTCACCTGCCAAAGGGGAAGCCAGAGTAGGAACTACAAATCTCCATTTGTCACGTTCCCGATGCCTGCGCTGGATTCATAGGCTAGGACCCTTGCATAAAACCTCATGTATTCCTTTTATTGCCCTGATCTCGTTTGAGTAAATACATAATCTTTTTAATAAGATACCTATAATAGTAAGTTAATGAGGAAGATCATTATCGCTCATCGGGCAATGGAGAGGGCTATGCTCGGAGTTCCACTGAGAGATCGAATCAGAAATTAAGAGATCCGTAAGAGAACCAAAGTCACTGAAATAGTCCAGGTGGTGGCGAAACTGTAGTGGCAGTGGGCAGGGCACATATCTATACGAACAGATGGCCGTTGGGCCAGTAAAGTCCTCGAATGGCGACCACGTACTGGAAGACATAGTGTTGGTAAGCTCCCCACAAGATGGGCCGACGATCTGGTCAAGATCCCGGAATAGTTTGGATGAGGGCAGCGCAAGACCAATCGTAATGGCGATTTTTTGGGGAGGCCTTTGTCCAGTAGTGGACGTCTTGCGGCACTTATTGGCCTTCTCAACAAATTCAGAGGGCCGAAAGTTGCCACCTTCCTATCGGAAAACGATGTAAAAAAGCAAACTTTCCGCGGAGGTGTGATATATACTACTTGGCGAAAAACTCCAAAAAAACTCAAAAGTTTTTTAAAGTTAGCATTTTACCATCTACCCCTTCGGAAGAGGTTGAGCTAAATTCATATTCACTCTTTTAAATCAACTCAAAACTGACGTCACAAGTTACTCAATTAAAATAAATGTAAATTAATTAACACACACGATTACAAGACTTATTGAATACAGTAATTGTTGCATAAATTCACACACACTAAATAAAAGCATTGAGTATTTACGTTGCATCTCAATACATATATTGCAACTAAACTAACTTGTAAATCGATTATGCTGTAAATATTGATTTAAAAGAGAGGCAATGAACTTATTGCCATTTTTCATATAAAAGGGGGCAAATGAGCAAGAGACTCGCGGACTCGAGACCCATGGACATCAGCAACACCTCAGAGGTCAAGAGATGCATTGCCAGCCAGCCTAAGTTAGGATTGTGCTCTAACATTGAAGGCCTCTAAGTCGTATCAGTTTGGGGAAAACTGCATACTAATTGATTCAACAAAATGGCTGTGCGTAAGAAGAAGTCAGACAAAATTCTACAAATGTATTTTTTTATTTTAGAACATACAGCAAGTATACTTTAAAAAAAATCAACTTACTTTATTACTATTTATAATATTATGTATAATATTTAATATAGATTACAACCAAAATATTCAAGATTTTCTAATACAGCGATCACAAGTAACTTTACACAGGCAGATTTGCAATTTTCGATATTATACCTAACACTAGCTGACCCAACTGACAGTCGCTGTTCTGTCTAAAGAAAAAAAGTATTCGGGAGAATTGTAGTCTAAATCCATCGGAAATGTGTAATCAAACTTAAAGAGTTAAAAATGAGAGTTAAAAATGAATCTAAAACGTATTTCTGAATGAATTTGTAATATCTAGTGATAAAATGATAAGGATTAAATATTGTTTAATATGTGTAAACAGCTTTTATCTACACCCATCCTTTAAATCTTCTATTAAAGTTTCTAAAACA
>CATIXQ010000018.1:11510466-11576493 GCA_949711755.1 Leptidea juvernica | reverse complement strand
AGTTTTATGGCCTTGATTTGAACAATATACGGCTCAGATCTGAGCATCATGGGGTAAAGAAACTCGGCGGACATTTATTTTTTTAATAAAAATTCTTGACAGTAAAATTTATTAATTAAATAGCCTGAGGACGGTTATAATATTCCCAAGCCATTTGTTTTGAAAGTAATGAATTTTATAGTAATCTTTACCTCATAAACGGTTTTTTACAAATTTTTTTTAATTCAGAACACATTTGTTTTGTACTTTTCATTATGCTGTAAAGCAGGGCTGCTCAAGCTTGAACTGCTGGCGATCTACCTCAAAATTGTTAGACTACGATCGATCGGCTCTGAGAGGCTTCAAGTATGTGTGATGAAGGATTGTCGTCTAGGTAGAGTGTCACGATGACATAGATATTAGTTTTGCGCAAAATATGCATTTTTTAGTCAAGGTAAGTGTAGGTCTTCTCTTAAATGTCAATTAATAAACTCATAATTATTATTCAAAATTGCGAGTTTATTGGTTCTTACAAAACTAGCGGGTTCTAAAGTTCTAAGATTAACTAAAGAGCGACTTTGGATGTTGAATCTGCATGACACTGCATGTCCTGAGCATACTTTTCATAAGATGGTACGTAATTACCGATTTTAGTTTATCATATCGGATTTTTTTCTCGAGATCGACTCAAAAAGCACTCGCGATCGACCAGTCGATCCCGATCGACCGTTTGAGTTCCCCTGCTGTAATGCATAAATATCACCCAACAAGAGACATACTAACTCTAACCGCATAGTAAGCATAAAAAGCTTGTACATGTTGAATTATAATTACTACAGTTTCTAGAAAATTTGCTAACGTAACGTACAGTACGTTTTATAATGTAATAATTTTAATGCACCTAACACTGTATCCTTATTTTTTTTTTATTATTTGTGAATATAACGGCAATAGTAACACAGCCATTCAGCCTGTTAATGAATCATTAAAAATATAATTTTTTATCAAATAATATGGTTACACACCGGTGTATGGTAACGTTACTATTGAAAATCTAATTTAGAGGGAATTACTCGTTCAAAACTAAATCCTGGCGCGTCTCGAGTCCTTTATTCCTGCCTCTCAGTAATCCTACCTCCTACAGGCTTACGCTAATCTTTTTCTGAAGACCTCATCGAAATGTCTTTCAAAAACAATTTCGGTGGAGCCGGTAAGGTATTAAACTTTGTGTATATAAAAATAATACATTTCTATTAAGTAAAACTAACTAACATAGAGAAATGATTTGATTTTTTGTTTTTTCTATATTAACCCCAAAGGTGCTATTTTTTTTTAAGTAAGAGATTCCTTTGAACATTTCTGTTAGGTAAGAGAAGGTATGTAGATTTTGCTGTGAAATTTATTGATGATACATAAATAGTTATATTACCTATATAGATAGGTTTTTGTTTTTTTACCTGGGACAGATCCAATCCAGTCTAATCCAATGGGAAAATCTAGAATCCAGATAGGTTAGGTATCTCCCCCATACATGAATATGACACCGATGGATCTTCATATGTATATAATATGCTTGTTTATGAATCTCGATACAACTCCGTACAAGAATTAAAAAACATATTTTATCATTTCAACAGTATTCGCCTCACATCTTTGATAATGAACATTTATTGCATTAGTTTTATTTAATAAGGTAAGCACTTGTAGTAATTATGTAGCTAATTAAGTTTTATAATTTTATATATTTTGAAATGTAAATCAGTCAATCTGCATTAAAAAATCATCAAAATTTTATGTACAACTCGCGCTTGTCCATAAAAATAACAATGCCAAAATTGTTTTGTATTCGAGTAAGTCGAGACGATGTACAATGAATATACATTAAAAACTATTAAAAATATAATTATATAATAATAAAAAAGAACAGAAAATGACTCAGTGAATGAAAATGCAAAATAAAACTTTCAAAATGAAAATAAAAATTCTGAATATGTTTAGTGTTATGAGTTGCACTCTAATATTTTTGCTAAGTTATAATGTAATATAACACGATTTCTTCTTATACTAAAAGTTGTCACCTGTATTGTTTTTATTTTATTTCACAATATTTTGTGGCATAAAATAATATAATTTAATAATGTTATCGTTTTATCTAAAAAAAATAGTAAACTTTACATTAGTTATGATTTAATGTTTGAAACGCGCCACCTACCTTGTCACCGTCGAACTTCTCAGGTTCGTCAGTGCATGCACGCACTTCACGATAGTCACGCGATCCGCGGCGTGGCGCTAGCGGCGTTTGTGGCGGTGAACCCAGTGCCATGCTATTTCTGGCACTCACCGGAGGTGATTTTATAAATTCTATCTTCCCTCCCTCAACACAAATATTCGGTGTTAAGGGATACATAGGTGACATGGCCACATTAGAATTTGCTAAGTGATTGTACATCTGATTGTCATCAAGTGGCAGTGACTTCGGTTTGTTTTTCTTTCTATACGCCGTATCATAAGCCATCACTTGAGAATTTTGTTCCGGATGAACTTGCACTTGTCGAACTTTCCCAGGTGGTCGATCAGGTGGTTCAGGCGAAATATTGTCATCTGGTTCGGGACTGTCATTCCTCTCGTTGTTAGATGACCTGAAAAGGAAATAAAAACACCTAAGTTTCAATTTGCATTATGCGCGCCATCTAGCGGGTTATTGTGCTTTCAAAAGAACAGGCTAGATGGCGTGCATAATATACTGAATCCTGAATCACGCTATGAATGTTTTTCCACACGCTAGCTATATATACAATCGGCTGCACTATACCATTGGAAGTGTATTCTTTAGTGTGATGCCACTACTGGTCATAGATCACTAGCTTTAGTTAGTAGGTCTTACAGAACGTGACGTCACGCGTTCGTTGTCAGGTTACGCTACTTGTAACGTGCGCCGCGGACGATCGCCCGCGCGGCTGCGACGGCCCAGCAGCGCATGTTCCTTGAGCGGCCTCTAATAAACCTTACGCGGTGTTCGTTAACTCGTTAGCTTAGCTTCGGTTAAATATTGAGCACTTCCATACTGTGGCGGCGAGAACACACTCGATTGCCTTCTTTTTGTTTTTATTATTACTGTACACCTATATACATGATGTACATTTTGTTCATGTGACAATAATTATTACTTTAGTGTGTAGTATGTATTTTAAATTGATAGGGTTTTCATAATATTTTACATATTTCGCATGGGGACAATATTGCAGCAACATATTATTTTATTATAACGAGCTTTAGGTTTATTGTATATTTAAATTGTACATAGTATAGAAAAATATAATTTATTGGGCAACTTTATTTTTAACCGACTTCATAAAGAAGGAGGTATTTATGTATGTACACCGATTCCGCTGATATTAATAAACCGATTTACGTGATTCTTGGGTCTTAGGCTACCTGTAATTTTTAGCTATTATGACGTTATAAAGCAACGAAATATTATAGTTTAAGATGTAACCGAGAAAAAACCTACCGCAGTTTACAGAACAACCTATTAGAGACAATAAAAAGTAAAACAAAAACTACGATTAAAAAACCGACTTCAAAAACTAAAAAGTATAAAATAACTAAAGATTTAATTTAGTACATCTCTTATGCAAACCTTAAATATTAAAAAAATACTATTATTTGTATGTGGCACCTATTCATAGGTTTTTTTCTTATTAAATTTGAAAAAAATAATAGCATCTTACAGGAATAGTATAAGCTCAGAGAACAGATAGATGCTTAAATATGTTTGTTTTGTGTTGTGGCTTTTTCTCCTATGTTTCATTATGTTACTGTTTAATACAGTGGGTTAATTTATGTTAAATTACTTTTGTATTTTATTAACTACTAGCTGATACCCGCGATTTCGTCCGCGTACATACATACATGACAAGGCATATTGTAAAATCTATATTTCTTAAAACTTTATATTAAATGAAGATATCGCCATTTTTTAACAATTTACATAAAAATAATCTGTTAGATATATAACAACTGTAAGTAATCTACCAACTATAGTAAGCTAAAATTATGTTTCTTTTTTTACCTCCTGAGAAAGTTGGAAAGATATAAAATTTCAAATTAGTTATTCATTTTAAACTATTCTTTAAATTTTAATTCTGAACGCCGGCACGATACATCAAAGGAAAAATGAAATTGTTGTTTTTATTTTATTCCGAGCATTTTCATATTTATTCACCTTTAAACCATATACAAATAATTCAAGAGCAAAATTAGCCAAATCGGTCCAGTCGTTCTCGAGTTTTAGCGAGACTAACGAAAAGCAATTAATTTTTATATATGTATATAGATAATCTTTTCATCATATCGAGCAGCAATATTGCAATTAATACTAACAATTACTTTTATTTGTAAAATTATATTTAAGTAAGTATTATGTGTTACATAACTAAGGATCAATTCTAACGATTGTGAACTATCTTTTATTTTCTTAATGTTTTTGGTGTAGACTTATTTAGCAATAGTACAAACCTTAGTGGGTTTTATTGCTTTGAAATCTTAATGTAAAATATGTATTTTATTAAGAAACTTCCATGAAAACCGAAATACCGCTCTATAAAGGGTTTACTTACGGTTTGTAGAGCGCCGAAATTTACTGGACTGCTCAGACTTAGTTAAGTCTAAATTACGTCTGAGTTAGTTGTCTGATACATAGTTATGTATCATGGTGACGAACGTAAGTACTTACCATCAGTTGAATGTCCTGCTGATCTCGTTGTCATAAAAAAAACTATAAAACTGTGACGCAAAGTCCGAAATAGAATATTGTGCTTTATGCGTACTTACGACTACAAAGTTTGATTATTCTAGGTTTTCCGAAAAACAACAGTTAAAGGCAAAAAGGGTTTATGGGACAGGTTTTGCCCAGCGTAGGATAAGCCCGTCACTGTGCAAAGATGCTGGTTACCTTACTTAACAAGTGTATTGTCATTGTATGGGAACGTCTAACGAAATTATGTTGGTACATACCAGTATCCCAGAAACTCAAAAGGGGGAATAGACCTGTTGGTGGGATAGAAGATGAAATCAAGAATATGACATGCGACGAGTAAAATGGGTCAAGATTCATTGGAAGGAGTTAGAGGAGTATTTTGCCATCAGACAAACGGAGATTAAATATGAAATTTTGTTATGTCACAGCGTTTAATAGTATTAGTACCTATATCGCTTGTATTAGGGGCTATTTTATTTTTATTTATAAATTAAAGAAACTTGCCATTGACTTGACCATCAAGAAATGTAAAAACATTGAAGCTACTACGGAACTACATACTTTTGAAGCCGAACTAAATTTGGTTCAAGTCTAAAAACATCTCTGGAGACGGAAAGGAAGCTGTCTCACTTGAGTGCGACATAATTAACGTTAATTACGGCAAAATCAACTTTACACGGACGGGTTAATGTTCAAATTTTAAGAGCAACTTGTAGGATATGCCACGGCAATATTTTCGTCACCTCGTCTCGTCTTTTTGACGTTTGCGCCTGCGAAATATTAGGACTTGGGCACTCTTTTGCAGTTAAAACTATGACACTTTTATTTGAAATAATTTTTTTTTATTATTACGATCAATAATCGTTTTATAACGAATGAGATGGAAAAATACAGAGAATACTTTCCGGTTTCAACTGTGAAATTGCTGTAAGTAAGGAATAAAAAAATACTGAATAAAGTATCCTATGAACAATTTCATTTTGATTAAGGTTCATAAAATTTAAAGCTTATCAAATATCTAATAAAATATTTTATATTTGTAATAATATTTATTATATAAGTACCTATATAGTATAATATATTTTGATATGATTATAAAGCTTCTATTCATACATTTGAAATTATTTAAGTACTTAAATAAATCAGTGTTCATTGCTTATTTTTCAGGCATAAGCTTATAATGTCATATTATATATATTTCTAAACAAAACATATTTTTGCAATTTATATGAGGAGAAAATATTAGTTCTCTTCTTCCATTTGCACAAGTAAAGCTCAAGTATTCTGTGTTTGTAGAAAATAAAATGTATAAATTACACATTAATAAGTGTCAAAAATTATCTGAATAAATAAATTTTCGCCTTTATCAATTTTTGTTCTTACTTTAATAAAATATTGTTAAATTCATCGCTTTTTAAGGCAACACAATACATATTTATAAAAATACTTACGCGGGCATTAGTTTACCAATTGCAATTGCAATGCAAGACATTCATTCATAATTGCATTCGAGTAAATAAATATATTATTACAATAGTATTACTTTTCGAAGCAAAGTAAGCGTGGATACTTAGTTTTTATGTCGGCTGGTATTTGGAAAGTCTATTTACGTGAAGCCACAGCCTGAGAGTTGAACAAAGCATACAAGATTTTATGACGATACGTCACTAGAACGGTTGGCTCAGTTGGAAGAGCACTCGCACGGAACGCGAGAGGTCGTGGCTTCGAAACCCACATCGTTCATAAAATTTTGTTTTCAAATTTTATTTGTGTAAAAGTCTATTATTTTATTGTATACAAACTTCATTTCAAAACGTGTTTGGTAAATTGTTGAAGAAGCTACAAAATATATGTTTTAAAAACGTCAAAAAAATTAAAAATTGCTTTAATTGTAAAATTTTGTTAATTTTTCTCTTCGTACATAAAATTAGAAACAGTTTATCAAAGAAAAGCTTTATCGGCCAAGTTCTCAGTGTACGCGGTCACCTGACGAGTGACAAGTTTGACAGATAACACAATCACCGCCTCCATCAGAGTGTCTCCGAATTGTACCCAATTGACGGAACATTGCCGGCCGCTGTTTCTTCTGATGTTTGTACATAATTATTTTCTGTCCAGCCAAACACTGTTATCGCGCTTTCGACTGCAGAACTATTTGCGCCATAGCTCGTGAGTAATAATGCACCTATTCTATTGTTATAATACTTCAAGTATTGTTTCAGTATATTATTTACAAACAAAAAAAAAACAGACATAAAAATGCTAAAATACAAATTTTTAAATTTTTTAAATTTCACCAAATAATCAAATTGAATGATGTGTGCATAGGTCATGTATATCAGTCTGTGTATCTTAAAAAGAACATAACTGAAATCATCAGATTTTCCAAAACAAGAAAAAGAATGAATCTAGTCCTTGAGATGTCATTAATTCCAGAATAGCGCACGTTTAATCTACCAGACTATCGCTATGAGAAACATGTTTGCATGTATGTTTATATATCTATATAGCTTCTCATTTCCCCTGAACAAATGGAGTGGAACACTTATGCATGCGTCAGTGACTAAGTGGTTTTTGAGTTGACTTCCTTTATGAAGAATGAATCTCTTTTAAATTTAATTTACAATGCTATTACGTTGGTTTGTCATAGATCATTTACCACACGCTCTATTCCTGCTGAGTGATAACTTTAGTGGGAATCCTGTTACAAACAGCGGTGTCCTATGGGATCGGTAGGGGGCGCGGTCAGCAAATATCAAACACACAACATACACGGACGAGTAAAAAAATAAGGACTCCGTGTCACCTTACATAACAGTGAGGCACCAAAACGAGCCGGTAAACGTGTAAATACATAGCCACACTTACACTTATACAAGACGATCGGCCGCCATTATGAGATTTGCCATCGTCTTTGTCAGATCAGTTTGCGTCGCAATAAAATATTTTAAAAATGCCGTCGTACGTTGTTAAAAAGTGTAAAAAGAATACTATAAAAGTATTTGGGGATATATGATTATTTAAGGGGTAAAATTTGTGTAACTAGTATCCCCCGTAACCGCACACACACTAGCATAAAAGAGCTTCACTTGCTAATATCACGGCGCGGAGTCCTTCTTTTTTTACTAGTCCGTGACAACATAATATTATGTATATTGTGTTCACGTAAAGTAGGTGCGACGAAAGTAGCTGTAATAACAAACCTATATGCGGTTATATCTATAGTCTATGTTTCCTTACTTGTCTTAAATACTAAACAAACATGACCTTGAATGAAATTCACTTATTTTCGGAAAATCATTCATTTCAAATTTGTTTTCATCATTTATAACTTCATTTTAGGAACACATATGTTTTAAATGCATTAGTATTGCTAAAATTGAAAAAATAACAAGAGCTGACATTGACAGATAACATTATGAAGATATGATTTTGACTTTTCGCTACGTTACTTTGAATCAAAGAGATGGGATACCAGTGGGAGGCTCCTTTGCACGGGATGCCGGCTAGATTATGGGTACCACAACGGCGCCTATTTCTGCCGTGAAGCAGTAATGTGTAAGCATTACTGTGTTTCGGTCTGAAGGGCGCCGTAGCTAGTGTAATTACTGGGCAAATGAGACCTAGCATATTATGTCTCAAGGTGACGAGCGCAATTGTAGTGCCGCTCAGTTTTTGGGTTTTTCAAGAATCCTGAAAGGCACTGCATTGTAATGGGCAGGGCGTATCAATTACCATCAGTTGAGCGTCCTGCTCGTCTCGTTCCGTATTGGCATAAAAAAAAAAAGATGGAACATTTAGCATGAATGAACTTTGTAAATATCTTCATATGACAGTACCACAATTTATAAAAAAAAAATCGTTATAAAATTCTACTGTCATATATTGAAGATTTTCAATTGCTTTTCGCTTTAGAGATTTATTTATTTCCTATTAAAATAAAAAATCACTTACATGAGAGTTGAGATAGCTTCAATAAAAAAGTTAAAAAAATCTCCCGATCGCTTATTTTACAAAAAAGTTTTTTAGTTTAAAATGATATACATTTTATCATTCCGTTCACTGCATGAAAACTGTTCAGTCGTTCATTCGTTCAATGATCTCCATCTCTATGAATTTAATCTGGTTCTCTGTACGCCATATTTGTTTACTATTTACGACAAGTAAGAAAAAATACGACTATACGTAAGACTATAGGTACGTCGAACTATTCGCTCAAGTAAGTTCACCAGCTAAGAGAATTCAACCACTACGTTCATTTACCAGTTTGAACTTGTCGCTAGAAACGATAGCACATTTTCATATACTATCATCTTATTTTTTTTTCACATGTCGTTCAATACAGAAGAGTTGATAGGTGAAGATATCTCACCACATCTAATGTACTAATTCGATCGATAGGTAGCGTTTAATTCATATTTTCATTAAATTGTCTGAATTCTTTTACTTACATGATTTAAGTTTAAATTTCTCCATTTTATATAAAACAATTTCTGTAACCCCTAGGGGACAATGTCTACAATTCACGATTAAATTTTAATCAAGTTGATTAATATAGGCGTGAAACCGTAAAAAATAAATACAGTCATACGGAAACCTGTATACCAGGTATTTTAGAATCTGGACTATGGCGATGTTGATAATCTTGACACTTAAAAAGGGAAAAAATGCTAACATTGATACTAAAGAGCTAAATTTGTTCTACTAAAAAGGTTTTATATAAGTAACAGGATAAATCTCACGAGTTCTTGATTTATGAGACAAATTATACCTATTAACACATTAATTAAAACACATCCATCAAACTTAATTAATGTTAACTGAAAGTAACACTTAAATGATTTCATTGAAACAGTTTTAAAGAATTACTCCGCTCTTGCGGACATAAAATATTTTAATAATATAATTATGTGTGTGTCCCGTTGTTATGTATTCTGCAACAGTGCTATAATTACATTAGCATTGTTTTACAGTTAGCAATTTTTGGGACCAGAAGTGCATTGACATTATAACCCAGTTAACTTCAAATATAAAATTTGCAATGCAAACAATTCGGTCAATCAACAGAGGTAAGCGGGTGCGGGCTACTGAATGCTCATTGGTCAAGTAATAGTAACAATAAATTGTAATTGGTCAGGTAATGATCACAACATATTTTTAGCAATCGCTGTTGGCTACAGAACAGAAATGAGAGAACAAAAAAAAAAGATGTTCATTATCACGCAAACTTCAACCGAAAGTAGTTCTTTTTAATACGTATAAATAGTTAAATATAATTTTCTATACAATTTATATTATGTTACTTGCTGCTACGGAACTCTTCATGGGCGAATCCGACTCACACACGGCCGCTTTTTTTTCCATTGACGTCGTAATACGCCGAATATATCTTTATTCGTCTATGTACCCATCACTGTATGAGAATTGTGCGTAGTACGCAATCCAGTAAACCGTTACCATCTATAAATATCTGCCTGCTTCGTTAATACATTTAAATAAATTCAAACACAACATATTTACATCTAGCGACTCCATTTCGACAACTTTACGAACCCCGTTTCATTTGTATCTAAATTTCTGGTAGTTAAGATATGCACTATTTATGACGTACATTTGTAACGGAACTATAACAGAATACAGATAGATAATTATTAGTTATTTCGAAACAAAACGTTTGAAAAACTAGTTAAGCGTGAGTCGGCGCGCGGCAGTATGTATTTAGATATTAATGTATGTTTTTTTATGAAAATAAGGGACGATACGAGCAGGACGGTCAGCTGATGGTAATTGCTACGCCCCTACTCATTACAATGCAGTGCCGCTAAGGATTCTTGGAAAACCCAAAAATTCTGAGCGAGACAATTGCGTTCGTCACTTTGAGACATAAGATGTTAAGTCTCATTTACCCAGTAATTTCACTAGCTACGGCGCCCTTCAGACCGAAACACAATAATGTTTACACATTACTGCTTCACGGCAGAAATAGGCGCCGTTGTGGTACCCATAATCTAGCCGGCTTCCTGTGCAAAGGAGCCTCCCACTGTTAAAGCCTCCCCTTGATCTAGCCTAACATCGGATGGATCGGATAATCTGCCCGTCACGTTAATTATTTCATAAATTAAAAAAACAACAACCATACAAGTGTTAATTAAAAGTTTTGATCACTCAAACAGTGAATGTATTTTCATGGTATTTCAATATTACAGCTAGATCTAACAAAGGGTTTGTAAATAACACAATCATGTTTCAAGTACAGTCGTGTGAAAATAGGGCCTCAATTTGCTGGCTAAAAATTTGTATTTTGAGTGGCATACATACATCACTAGAAGAGCTGTTTCACCTGATTCCTGCCGCCGAATTCTACCTCCACACGACACGCCACAAATAAGGATATCATCCCACCACCTACATGTGTGGCATTCCTCCACAGTGCGGTTTTCAAGGAGCTCTCCGCACGTACAACCAAGCTGTGGCATGAGCCTCCTGGTGCGATTCCTCTAGTGTTGCAAGAGAATGTAGGCTGTGGTGATCACTTAACTCCAGGTGACCCGTGCGCTCGTTTGTCCTCCTTCTCCACAAAAAACATTAGGGTTACGAATTATCCAGCTGATAATTCGTCTAATATATTTAACTAATATATTTTAAATCAATCGTTTTAGCTAAGTCGCCGTCGACTCTTCAAATAACATAGTAAATTTACAGGTTCAAAGAGTCAGACAACAGAGTCTTACGGCCTTCCAAATATACTTGGTATATAGTTATAACTGATGATAAACAAAGAAAATGTTTAGAATATCGTTGACAACACTGTCAATACAATGATAATTCTGAAGTTTTCCTAAGGACAAGCTGCCTTGCAAATAAATGCGGGAAACGTTATACGTCCGAACAAACCTGTCCAACATTTTACATATTCTTGGTTTATGCTTAGTTATAACTTTATGCCATCTTTATTTGTAAGGCCGTTAGGGTTTCAAATGGTTATTATTCGAATACGTAAATATGATCAGATGAATCAGAATCGAAAATAAATCCTAGTAAGAATAATTGCGAAGAGAAACTGCTGATAATTATGTATCAAGTTTTAACAGATACACCTTTATTTGTAAAACAATAACGATCTCTATTCTCATCAGCTGACTAAACAATGCTTCTTAGAAAGTACGGGCAGCAGCCAACTTGCTGATTCATTAACTCTTAAATGTCATTGTTGACGCTACACTCGTAACCAATGTTGAGTTATGACGAATTGTATTCCGTTTTAATTTGCGAATATGAATGATATTTCTTACATTATCTAATCAATCTTCATCGAATCTTACTAATAGAGTGCGTTTCTTTTTGATTTTTTACTTTTGTATCATACTTCAGCTACCAGCTACCTCTTGTAACGTCTACTTAACCAATGGAACAAAATTTAAAATAAAATTTCAATAATGTAAGAGTTGTCAAAAAATTTACTTCTTCCCACGGACTAGTAAAAAATAAGGTCTCCGTGTCACCTTACATAACAATGTAGCACCAAAACAAGCCGATTAACGTGTAAATACATAGCCCCACGCACACACTTACACTACTACAGGCCGAAAGGCGGCCATTATGAGAATTGCCATCGTCTGTGTCAGATCAGTTTGCGTCTCAATAAAATATTTTAAAAATGCCGTCGTGCATTGTGAAAAAGTGTAAAAAGGATACATAAGTATTTGTGGCCATATATGATTATATAAGGGAGAAAAAATTGTGTAACTAGTATCCCCCGTAACCGCACACACACTAGCATAACGGTGCTTCACTGGCTAATATCACGGCGCGGAGTCCTTCATTTTTTTACTCGTCCGTGTGTCTTCCTATTTGTATAAAAATAATTTAATGATAGTAAAATAAAACGTTATCTAAGTAAATGTGCATATGCAGTATAAAAATATTTTCATTTGTTGTATTTTATAGTTCCTTTATTACAATATTGTTCTTTCTACAAACGTAAAATAGCAGGAGGAATAATTTTTTAAGGTCTTTTGTTTTTTTACCTCAAAGAAGTATAATATCTTGAGTATATAAGAGAATATAGTAAGCATGTGCGCGACAAATTTACGAATAACTCAATTTGACTTTCTATTGGATTCTTTTTTTATTGAAAAGAATATACTACGAAGTTCCGAAAGTAATGGAACTCTTCAATTCTTAGGAGCAAATTAACGGCCGAATCATTTTTATGCTATCCGGAAATTGAGTCACCTACCGTAACGTCGTTATGGTCAAGTAATTTTCGTTGTCGAATATGAGGATAAATGGAACTCCTTAACGAGTTACAGTAAGGGTGAAATCTGTGGCAAGATTTCTAAATATGTAGTAAAAAATATAAAAATAATTGCGTATTTTTATACAATCTAATAAAATAATCTAATTCTAATTACGATTATTATTATTTTTGGAGTCAGTGTCAACTAAGGTAGGTTTGTAAATACATACATAGTTATAGGTTAGATGTGCTTGAGTTGCACGCGCGACGTGTGGAAGCGAGGGGCTAGAGCGGGGCCGCGGCGGGAGGAAACCGATTCCCATTACCAAATACCTTTTTACTGCATATTATATATTTTGCTTTGGAATAGTGTTTTTGAGGTCGGTTGTTTTTTTGTATTTTTTTTATGTTGCTACAATATTTTAGTTATATTATTTGGTAATATTAAAGTTGATTGTCCATAGTAAGTAGTATAATGTATGACTACCTCGCTGGCATGGCATAGCAGATGCTTGTTGAGGTCTCGGGTCAATTCTTGTGCTGTGCAGGGAGACTCCCTGGGCAGCAGCGGATCAGAGTGCGGACTCTGCCGTGTTTCGTCCGATATACTGCAATGGGCTAGCCCGCAATCATATGGGCAAGATGTGGACTTAAAAATAAGGCCGGCGAAACGTCGCCCACGTTACCTTTGCACCTTCGGTTTCATTCTGGCGCGAGTCTTTAAAATATATTTGAATGATTTACGTTCTCTATTTCATGGAATGGAATTTCGTGCTGTCTTCGTTCTCGTGATATTAGAGTTAGTAGCGTGCTGAGCCGTGTAAAATGCTGTCAGGTCTTTGAACCAGTCCTCGTGCCAGAAATGGTAGATGAGCAGAAGCTATGTTTGACGCAACGCCAACATTTGAAACCATTTTACGAGTAAGAGCTTTAAATATTAATTAACAGTGTGGAAAAGTGGAAAAAATTTGTATAGAATTTTGAGAACGTGAATTCAGCCGTTCTCCTTCAACAATCTTTATATTATTTAAATATAAACCCAGCTTCAAATCTATATATATAAATGAATTGCTATTCGTTAGTATCGCTAAAACTCGGGAACGGCTGGACCGATTTGGCTAATTTTGGTCTTCAATAATTTGTGGAAGTCCAGAGAAGGTGAATAAATATGTAAATGTTCGGTATTAAATAAAAACAACAATTTTGTTTATCCTATGATGTGTCCCCCGTCGTTCTGAAATCAAACTAATTAGAATTTTTATATTTTTTAATTTTTTATAATTTTTCTATTTGTAAAAAATAAACTGAATTTTCGCTAACTACGATAGATTAACTACTGTTGTTAATTATCTATCAAATTATTTGTGTACATTGATATTATTGTGCCGAAAAATCAGTAACAATTGGGGAAATGACAATAATTTATAAATATTGTAAGGCGTTAAAATACAATGATGAATCTACAGGATAATGTTGTGCTGGAGGCAAAGTAAATTGCCACAATTGGTCCCAACAACAAGATCCTTACGCTCTTTAGTTTCTGGGATTGGAAGTGATTCTAATTCTATTCTCAGTTTGACAGCAGAAATAATTTCATTACAACAACAGGGTGCCAAATTTTACGATATAATTCTTGATGTTATAGTCAAAGTCAAAGTCAAAAAATCTTTATTCACTGTAAGACTTTATAAGTTATTTAGTGCAAGTCAGGATGAAGTACAAAAGTTACAATAGCATTCAAATGAGTATAACAATATTCATTAACAAAATTTAGAACATTAATTCCAACTATCTTTATCATTCAAATAATCTTCCACGCTATAATAACCCTTTAAATTTTTTAATAGGTAACATTTTAATTTCATTTGGGAGTTTATTATAAAATACAACACAATCCACTTTAAAAGATTTAGCAATTTTACGGAGCCTAGTAGATGGAATTGCGAGTTTATGTTTGTTTCGAGTATTGACACTGTGTACATCACTATTCTTTTCAAATTGGCTACTATTTTTATGAGCGTATAGGAGGTTCTCGTATATGTACTGGCAGTGTACTGTCATAATATTTATTTCACAAAACTTTTCTCTCAATGAATCCCTTGAACGCATTTTATAGACTGCTCGAATTGCTCTTTTTTGCAGCACAAATATGTTTTCAATATCTGCAGCCCTACCCCACAATATAATTCCGTAAGACATGACACTATGAAAGTAGCTGAAATATACAAGTCTAGCCGTTTCAACATCTGTCATGATATGATAGGTATATTATTGATAAATTCATTTATAGAAACATTATTTTATTTATTATTATTACAGAACAACGTCTGTCGGGTCAGCTAGTAAATAATAAAGAAGAGTTGAACCAATGCAAAACAATTCAGTTTCTATTTAATTCTGACGATTAAAATAACACCAACGATAGAGTATAAACATGATCGACATAGATAACGGCACCCGACAGGTACAACACGTCTGTTTATTTATACTTACTCTGCACCGGGAAATAATTAAATCAATCCAAACACTTTCCAATCAGCTCGGCACGAATACTAAATTGAAACATTTGCGTAACATAAACGAGCCAGACTGACTGACTCTTTCTGGACATAGATTAGTTTTAATTTAGTTTATTGCCTAAGTAACTTTCTTCGCACGGGGAAATCGAAAAAGAAATGATTATATTTAAAAGTACCTATCTTAAAAGTTAAAACTTTTATATTAAGAAGTTTTACTAATAACTTTGTTATAATTCATTCACACTACCTACAACATACCAAAGCGTCGAGGCAAACCTTTGGACTTACCTAATAACACATAACGCAGTAGATTTTTTTTTTCAATATGTATTTCTTTTAAAAAGTATCAGTCCACTTATATTTTCCTATCATTTAATAGAGTTTAAACGTTTATACGTAACTGTCATAATTATTAACATGATAATAAAAGCCTGATGGGGAATATCAAAATGGCCGTCATGCAAATTAAAAAAGTATGTTAGTTTTACATAAGTATTTAAAAAGTACATAAAAATATATACGTATCTGATACAGTACGGACGAAGGGCTCTGCTATCGATATGCAAGAAAGCTGACTGTAAAGTATGAAGTAGCCTCTGTGGTATTATTGTTTAATCTATGACAGTGAGCGTCGGGCCCGCGCCCGCACCGCGAGCCATTTACGGGGAGCTCGTGTAGGTCACGGCCCGTCGAGATTCAGTCTTAATCGATTACATTGTGCGGTCTCTTTGTTCCGCATTTTTCGTGGCTGTGGGAAAATGATTCGAAACACTAACATCGTTTAAGAAATATCTGTTTTTTTTTAAAATTGCTAAAATAAAGTATTATTACTACTGCCTCGGTGGCTCAGCAAGTGCAAACACTGCAGTATTACATTTTTCCGAGAGGAAAATTTCAGCAGTAGCACAGAGTTTAGTCTGTCTATACAGAGAACTAGAAATCTAGCCAGCAAAATGTGGTTTTGAGAAACTAACCCTTTCGGGATGTATGAGGCATGAGTCTATAAAATAAAACTTTTTATGACAATTAGTATACTATAACAGGTATTAAAAATACATATCTTTTTAATACAATATTTGTTTAATTTAACTTATTTACTTTTCTATAACACTAAAAAAATCTCAACTAACATACTTAACAACTATTTTTACACAAATGTCACTTTCCATACTATTTCTGTTATTTTCATCACTCAAAGCCCACATTTTTTTTGAGCAAATTGCATACGAAGCAAGCACCGGTGACCTGGATTTTCAATACATAGGCCTTGTCTCCTAACCACGATGATTTAAAAAATATCTCCACAGAGTAGATACGATATAAGAACAAATCGAACCTTACAAGTAATTTTAATGCTGTATTTAATACAAAAAATAAACGGTATAAAGTCTAATGAGTTTGTTATATGTATAACTAGTTGACCCGAAAGACGTTGTTCTGTTCATAATAAAAAAAATCTTGTGGGTAACGAAAGGAATATTCCTACCAAATTTCAAGTCTCTACGCCTTATGGTTCCAGAGATATCGTGATGAGTGACTATATACGTGGAAATATCTTATATATATATAGATTATATAAAAACCAGCGGTGTTTATTTTCATATTTTTTATACAATAATTTTTATTTTCAATACAAAACTTTTGTGCTTTTAAATCATTAAAAACAATAATAACTTAAATATTTATAAGATATTTTCAACTGTTAAAGATCTACCCCCTTATTCATAATGTTCCTCTAACTTTAAACAGCCGCTAAGGAGTGTTTTTTCTCATTCTGACTAAGGTCAATAGAAGAAGACAGAGTGAGAATTAGCAATGCTTTAAGTTAGCAGACTATTATGAATAAGGGGGCTAGTGTTTTTCAGTAAATTTGAATTACACTAAGGTTTATAAACCAATTGAAGTCTCCTATAAGATGGCTTATATATATGTTTTCTTTTTACGTAACAGAGTTAGTGTAAGCTAAATCGACGGAGCTAGACTAAAATAGGCACCTAGGTCGAATGAATCATGTCATAACTCTATATTATTTGTGCTGAGGAATTCTAACATTCACAACATTTCAATAACGAAATGTTTACAAAGATTTGAATCTCTTATTCTCTTCAGAACTACGTAGGTACGTACTAGATCTACTTCCACCTATGGATAATATTATACGTGATCTAGAAATTGATCTCTATATTTCTTAATATATATAAATTACGTGACACGTTGTTTGTCCGCATTGGACTCCTAAACTAATGAACGGATATAAAAGGGGATTACTTCATGGAGTGCACCTTAGTTCAACTTGCGAGATAGGATAGTTTTTGTTTCTATTTGGGACCCATAATTATTTTCATTTCCATTATTTGTTTTGTATGGACATATTTTGCACGCGAGAATATATTGACGCGCAGTTTGACAGTTCTGCTGAGAAACGATTACATTATAACTTTACAAAATAATTCTTGAAGTTATTAATATTATTGAAAAATTCATAAAAAACAGTATTTATTTATTATGTACAGAACAACGTCTGTCGCGTCTGCTAGTATTTGATATCAATCTATTTTAAATATCGTTTGACTTTTAATAAGTTATTGAATGAACAATTGAATTAGAGATATTTTTTAATATTAATTTTTTTTACTAAATTAAAACAAAATGACAAGCTATCAAAAATAGATCAGCTCAAGTAGCGATGGACAGGTGACATGATGCGAAACACCCAGGAGAAGTGGAGCAAATTGGTGAAGTAATGGTACCCTAGGGAAAGAAAGATGGAAGGCAGCTCAAACGGTGAGATGACGAGGTCAAGCTCACAGTTGGTTCAAATTGGAGACGATTTGCGGAAGAGACCTTTGCTAAGAGACACTTGGAACTCAGGGGGCTGTCTGCATAAATGGCAATTTTTATTATTGAAGTTATACTTCTTTAGGCGCGCTATGAGAAAATGATGAGAGTGAAATTTTAAGATGCGCGCGCATCACTGTAACACAAAAGTAACAGGGTGAAGTTGGTTACTAAAATTTTCTAACGTTTGCGACATTCGTTATTTTTTTTTCTTGGTTTCTTCGTTCATTATTAGGATAGGCAGTGTTCAAGGCCATACAGCCGTATTCGTTATTTAATAATTAATTGTCAAAGCCATCTTTACAAGTTTTTTACTATATTGTTCTTTCTACAAACGTAGCAGGAGGAATAAATAACTTTAAGGATTTTTGCTTTGTAACACCAAAGAAGTATAACTTCTTGCGTGTATACATAAGTACCCACACACTTTTTAAAGTGAAACTTTTATTACATCGTCTCAAACTTTTTCGTCTGTGTGTTGCATGTCGCGTGACGCTCGGGCGGCGCCTATAGTTCGCAGCTGGCCGTGTAGTGTATGTAGAGGTTCGCTAATTATTTATATTGGAACGGATTTTTTTTATAACGATCGCGACTGCCCCAACCACCTCTGTCATCGGTGCGAAAGCTTCTTTCAGATCTTTTATCACTGTCTGAGCCACATGATCGTTCGGGCCTGTCTCTTCGTGTGAAATTGCTACGTCCTCCCCTGCCACCTCTGTCAGACCTTCCGCTCCTATCAGATCCGTCGTTTCTATCACCTCGGTTGAATCTTTCATTTTTATCACCTCGGTTGAATCGTTCATTTCTATCACCTTGGTAGAATATTTCATTTCTGTCACCACGGTTGTATTTTTCATTTTTATCACTTCGGTAGAATCTTTCATTTCCATCTCTCCCTATTTCAGTTATATTATCTCTTGGCTCCCTCTTCTGATTCCACCCTTCCTTCTTTTCTTCACAACTTTCATTTTTGATATCTCCCCAATTTTCTTTTTTATCACCCCAATTGTCTCTCCTATCTCCACGATTATCACGCCTATCAGATCTATTTTTGTCAAATTTGTTAAGCCCGTCATGACTGAATCGTCACTGAAAAAGATATTTTTTTCATTAAATTACTTCAAAAGCGACACATGCCGATAGTAAGCTACTCATACTATACTCATTTCTGTCAGTGCTCCACGCTATTTTGTTTGTTTTTGTCAGTGTTTAATGTATAATCCGTTTCAATCAATATTTTTAACCGGTTCTAAGATACAGAGTTCAATAAAAATATTTGCTGGAGTCTAGTTTTATTATTTGCCATTATCATTCCAATTTTCTAACCATAAAATAAAGACTGATAAAGCAATTTTTGTAATGGAATATTTATCCAAAAATTTTTAGTTAAATGTGTATAATGTGAAAAAGTTTCACTTTTACCGTGGTTTCATAAAACCACATAATCCTTATTTTTCATTATTATTATATTTGACATAAATTACTTTTCATCTATCAAGCAAATGTATGTATGTATCTTAGACTTAATAGTCTCCAATCTAGCGAGTGCTTCGATTATTCAAAATACTCGCTAGATTATAGTCAACAGTACCGTAGTTTCGTCTGTATGTATGTCCAGGCAAACCGCAAATACTATATTTAATTTTAAATAGATTTCATTCCATCGTTACGGACATCAACTAGTATTTATTATATGTGTTGCAATCCACAAAACTCGCGTAGGTACAGTAAGGGCCAGCGAATTGACCTTACTTAGAATGAGGCCCTATTGTCACACGACTGTACTTGAAACATGATTGTGTTATTTACAAACCCTTTGTTAGATCTAGTTGTAATATTGAAATACCACGAAATTACATTCACTGTTCGAGTGATCAAAACTTTTAATTAACACACTTGCATGGTTGTTGTTTTTTTAATTTATGAAATAATAGTTACGTAACGGGCAGATGATCCGATCCATCCGATGTTAATCTGTGTTGTCATTGCATCACACTGCGCCCGTCAACCTAAAGATAAAATCTCTCATACGCCTATTATTAGATCTTTAAAGGTTTTTTAGGGTTTCGTAGCCACATGGCTAAAAACGGAATTTTTATAGATTCGTCATGTCTGTCTGTCTGTCCGTCCAAATGTCACAGCCACTTTTTTCCGAAACTATAAGAAATAAACTGTTGAAACTAAGTAAGTAGATGTGTTCTGAGAACTAAGACTTTCACTCAAAAATAGGAAAAAAAAAACAATAAATTTTGGGGGTACTTGGAACTAAAACTCGAATTTATTTTTTCATCAAATCCATAAGTGTGGAGTATTTATGGATAGGTTTTCAAAAATGATATTGAGGTTTCTAATATTATTATTTTTAAACTGAATATTTTGCGCGAGAGAGACACTTCCGAAGCGGTAAATTAGGCCCCCCCCCCCCCCTCTCTGTAACTTCTAAAATAAGATAATTATAAATTATAAGGAATTATAAAACTAGTAGTTCTTTTTAATACACCATTATTAAAACATCCAATAAAGTTATAAGGAACTACAAAAACTTTTATATTATGTTACTTGCTGTTACCGAACCCTTCATGGGCGAGCCCGACTCGCACTTGGCCACTTTTTAATTCATATGTACGTTTATTCAATGCTTTATAAGGTCAGGACCGGTCGTACCATAAGGTGACTCGTATATTTTTGTTATATTACATGGGGCAAGTGGCTCACGTCATGGAACGTAGTGAGTTAACCGGCCATACACATCGGAAGGACTGGGGGTCAAGAAATGCGTTGCCAGCCTTTTAGTTGGGAGTATGCTAACTTTAGATTAAGGATTGGGCTCCGCTGCGTTCAACTAGATACCGCACTACCTAACAACAATAGCTTTTTTATTAGAGCAACTATTAGACACTTGCCGTATTTGTAGATGATTGCCGTAATAAAAAAGCAAGTATTCTTAGGTAGTGCGGTATCTAATTGGAGCGCAGCGGAGGCCAATCCTTAATCTAAGGCAATACTGTAAAATTTTTGGCAAAGATAGCTTTGACAATTAATTATTTAATAACGAATACGGCTGTATGGGATTGAACCCTTCGCCTATCCTTATAATGGACTAAGAAACCAAATAAAAATAACAAATATCGCAAACGTCAGAAAATTTTAGAACCAACTACACCTTGTTACTTTTGTGTTACAGTGATGCGCGCGCATCTTAAAATTTCACTAATCATTTTTAATAACGCGCCTAAAGAAATATAAGTTCAAAAAGGCCTCAGCTAATATTTCCTCTTAAGGGTCAAGCACACACGGTTTTATTAATATGTTTGTCTCGAGCGAGTCGCAAGCAGACAAATAGTCGCTAATAAAATAATACCACTAATAAATGTATCTTAGAACAGTCCCACTGGTCTGCAAATGAATAAAATACAGAAACCTGAGATTATCAATGTACGGACAGAAGTACAAATAAATTGCGGAACATATGAGGCACATATAAAACGAGATACCACTTTATCCAGCTAGGGATAACATGGCGACTCTTTCAAAACCTGTCGTAAAATGTCTCAAGGAAGTGAGAGGCTTTTAAAACTCATCTTTATATCGCGATATTGAAGTTATGCCGATCGCTCTCGGTGGTAAACAACAGGGGTAAACTATATGATATTTTAACCTAGATATAATGTTATATTATGTTTCTTTAATGTTACATTTATTAATTGTAAGTTAATTAATGTGTTCGTGATTTATAAGAAATGGAAATTTTAGGTTGTTGCAATTAGAATTTGGTACATGCAAGGTTGTACCAGCGACGACTGGTAAATGTTTATTTGGGAAACAAACAATAAAGTATTACTTTTAAAAACTTTAAGCGTTTACTGTACTAACAGGCATGCAGTACTCCTGCGATTGCAGGACAAAGTGGTGATGACAATAAAAATATAAAAAACAAAGTTAATCTTTCACAAATTATTTTCTCACAAATATTTAATGCTTTCGTTTTCATTAATAGGTATTATGCTAAGTTTTCTTGTGACCAGCTTCCGAGTGACATGGTAAAAAAACATAAGAGGGCCCAACTTACATAGTACGTTCCTAACTTATTGTCATGTCATTCCATTTGTCTTCTTCTTCATAGAGGTTTTTCATAATTACGCATGGATTTTGTCACTTTTCATCTACGAAAAGAACTGGCAACTTGATTTTGATCAATAATCTTGTTATTTTCTTTGATTAACGCGAGTGTTACACATTAAATTAAAACACTTTTAAAGAATTAAAATGCGTGTACTTGTAACTGTGTTTTTACATTAGATTTTTCCGTAAAAGTTACATTTTTTAAAAAGGCATAAAAGGCATTTATTTTCTCAAAATTGATTCCTTTAGAATTCTTTTTGATGTAATTTCTAATATACTAGATACTACTACCGCTTCGGAAACAAATGGCGCTCTGAGAGAGAAGAAGCGGCGCAAAAACACTCCCAGCATTCTTTTTTTTTGCGCTCTTTTCAATTAAAATATACAATATTGTACAGTCATTTTTATCGCTATAAAATAATCACAATGTAGTGCCAGGCTGTCCAATCATTCAGATATTCATCTGTGGAGTAAAAGGATTTACGACAGAGCCATTTTTTTTATAAAATATTTAAATTTATTTATAGATAATGCCTGAACAGTGACTGGGACTTTATTATAGAAGTGTATACATTTACTCTTAAATCTATTATGTATCTTATGAAGCCTACTAGAATTAGTTAGAAGCAATCCCTTAATTCTAGTGTTATAATAATGAAAATCACTATTGAGAGCAAAAAGATGACTATTTTTGTGAACGTATATTAAATTTTCATAAATGTACTGACAATGAACAGTCATAATATTTATTTCTTTAAATTTTTCTTTGAGAGACTATCTATAACCAAGCTGATATATAGCACGAACAGCTCTCTTTTGCAGAGCAAACACTATATCAATGTCAGCAGCATGACCCCATAGTAAAATACCGTACGTCATGATGCTGTGAAAATAACTGAAGTACACTAATCTAGCAGTACACATTCGTGTACTCTCTAATCTTTCTAACAGCATATGCCGTAGAGCTGAGTCTATCTGCTAGATGGGCAATATGTGGACCCCACTGAAGCTTTTTATCTAACGTAATATCCAAGAAGACCGTAGTGTCCACAAGTTCCACTCTATGGTCATTTATAATTTTATTTTAGTTAACCCGACGCGCGACGTTTCAAGACCTTTCCAGATCAAGTTTTCAGGGGGACATAACAGTCCCACAATGTAAAAACACAGTTAAAATTACAGTCGTTTTAATGCCTTAAAAGTGTTTTATTTAAATAATCTTGTTTTTTGACCACAATGTCTATTGTTGATCTTTTTGGAACCCTTCTTTCGTCTCTCTCTGGGTGACTGACTGTTATAATGTTTGCTTATGTAGCAGTACTACTTCAATCCACATTAGATTTTTTTTATAAATTAAATGCAGAAATAGGCGCCATTGTGGTACCCATAATCTAGCCGGCATCCGGTGCAAAGGAGCTTCCCACTGGTGACATTATTAGTGATTTTTATTATGATTATTAAATAATAACAGGATATGATATAACCAATCTTAGTTCAACATTTAAGCGAGCATTTTCCTGATAATAGGTCTCTACCACCACGATTGCAATACCAGATTTTATGCATATATCAGACAACCCGTAAAATATAAATAATAAAACGGTCTTATAGCAAAGACCCTCGACCATCATCTCAAGTGGCTCTCACTTAATAACTGGATAAAGGGTCAGTTACAGAAAGCAGCTGTTTTGGGAACGGCACGCATCGTGCGGAAGTTCCTCAGTCTGTCGCCCTAACCACCGGCGGAATTGTCGTAATAATAGGCATAGGCTGAAAAGTGGATTATTCCAGAAAATGTAATAATATCTCCGCGCTTTGACACCCCTAGTGTTACACCGATTAAAAATAATAACAAAGAGTCAAAGATGATCATGTTATTAACTAAAAGGGCAATAAATTCCGAAAGCAATTTTATGCCTTGTTTTATATTACTTGTAAGTGGCGACAGGACTGGCTCCGTGTAACGAGTTCTTGTGAGCAAATTGTTGATTATTTTCTGAAAGTTTTCTGTATCTGCATACCACAAAATAATAGTTAATGGCGTGTAAGCACTGGTGACGTAATTCTAACAATTGGAAAAAAAGTTTAAAGTTGTAGGAAGGTTTTGAAAGGCAAAAAAGTTCAGTTACTTATTTTCTAACTCAAAAAGTCTCCAAATAAATTCACATTACATATATCATAAGTGCATTAGGATATACATTATAATACTACACATAAATAAAATTTTCTGAACGATGCGGGACTCGAACCCACAACCTCTCGCGTTTCGTGCGAGTGCTCTTCCAACTGAGCTAACCGTTCGAGTGACTTTGTTCAACTCTCAGTTTGTGGCTTCATCTACAGGATCTACATTACAGT
Source organism: Leptidea juvernica (assembly GCA_949711755.1). Classification (NCBI taxonomy): domain Eukaryota; kingdom Metazoa; phylum Arthropoda; class Insecta; order Lepidoptera; family Pieridae; genus Leptidea; species Leptidea juvernica. The sequence goes on along the minus strand of CATIXQ010000018.1, from coordinate 11,551,679 downwards.
TGATAACCTGCTCAACCCCAATATTTGCATATTAGGAAATTTACTTGAGATGTCGCTCTTGCAAATCTAAACAATTTATTATGTTTTGAAAGTGATAACCCTCACTTCTGGGATAAATACATAATATGTAATCATATCCAAAACCTTAGCCATTAACTTATAAAAATGAAGCTGCAATTATGACTTTTAACAAGACATCCCTACCAGTGTACTGTGTTTTTGTAAGTAAGTTAAGTTAGCAAAGACTGAAGCAGGATGATGTTGCGGTTGCCCGGATCTTTTATGGTCTTTGCCATAAAATGTATTGATATATCTATTGATACAAACATGCCACTGATACCTTGCTATCGATGTGTCTTGAAAATGACCGACAGCTCCACACCTATTTTGTGCAAATCAATCACTGCACTGGATGGATGGCCATTGGGGTAGTAAAGTTCTCGAATGGCGACCACGTGCCGGAAGACGCAGTGTTGGTAGGCCCCCCACAAGATGGACCGACTATCTGGTCAAGATCGCCGGAATACGTTGGATGAGGGCAGCACTGTACCGATCATCGTGGAAATCTTTGGGAGAGGCATTTGTCCAGCTGTGGACGTATTCTGGCTGAAGGTGATGATGATGAATCAATTCGCAATTATGTTTTATTTAACACCCCATTGTGATTTAATATTAACGTCGAAAAAGATGACCTATGTGAAATGGCGGGTAATGAATGATGTTCCAAATTTGTGTTTAAAAAAAGAAGATTTTTAGGTTGAAACAATTTTTGCCAGACTATTGTAATAAATATATCGTTATCTTACAATATTATATTATTACTAGCTGACCCAGCAAACGTTGTATTGCCTATATTAAAATCGCGATACAAAAGTAACTGTTGATCGTAGATGGGTGAAAATTTGAAGTTGTATGTATTTTTAATACTGACTCATAATCAAACAAATTTCAAAGAATTTAAAAAAAATTCGTTCTTTTTTAATTCGCCTTATTATTTACCCAGTTTGCACTCAAAATTTCATGAAAATCGGTCAAGCCGTTTCGGAGGAGTTCAATGTTTAACACCATGACACGAAAATTTTATATATTACATCATATAAATGCAGGTTATAGCTGTATTGAAATACCCGCATAAAATTACGTTGCGATGCAGACGAGAACCTTCAATATGTGTTAGGCTTTCAAGAAAAGACCTTTCCGTTAGTTTACGACGCTGGCTGCGTGTGATACGATCGCCGAGACGCGCCGCTGGTGGCTTCTGATAACATCAAAATTATTCAGAAACGATCTGACAGATATTGTATAACATACTCTTTGTACCGTTCCTTATTCAAAGTTCGATAACCGTTGGCTTAGTTTCGCATTCGATTTTTAAATAAACTATTAAATGCGACTGACACACGTTAAGGATCACGTAGGTACTTAAACTCTGAATGACTCTACAATTGCGCTCGTCACCTTCAGACATAAGATGTTAAGTCTCATTTGCCCAGTCATTTCACTAGCCACGGCGCCCTTCAGATCGTAACACATTAATGTTTACACATACCTAATGTAATACTAATCATGGAAGTAATAACAATCATGGAAGAAAAAAAACCATTGTGGTACCCATATTGTACCCACTCGTAAAATGGTCCATACTGTATTGTAACAACAGCGGAATCAAAAGAGCGTTGCCGATCTTATAAAACAAGGAATAAACGTACATATTATCAATTTTAAAACCGAAAACATATTCCCCTTATTCATAATGGTCCGCTAACTTTAAACAGCCGCTTAGGAGTGCTTTTCTCATTCTGACTTAGGTCAATAGAAGAAGACAGAGGGAGAATTAGCAATGCTTTAAGTAAGCAGACTATTATGAATAAGGGGGATTGAGTACTGAACCGGAGACTCATATTATATTGTGGTTTCACTGTGCGGACAACAGTATGCTTGTTTGTAATCAAATTCCATTATCAAGAAACATTTTTAAAACTTCTTTCATGCTTTACATGAACCGACTAAAGTAAGGCGCGTTAAGTGCTCTTAAGCGATTGCATTTAACTTTATTGATACCAGATACTCTGTCCCTTTGATTTAACTCGGAATGCAATTTTATAAATCGTGCACGCCACTAAATGTCGATTGATATCACAGTCACGAGACAATACAATATATGAATCCATTTTATTTTAAGAAAACTGATAGGTGTCGGCATGACTTGCTGGGTGGTATTTATCAGAGAGAATATTACTTATTTATTTATTCCGAAGAATATAATAGAATAGAAATCATACATCTTTGTGCCGTTTGGTGTCGATACTTGGTCCGTAGGGCCCAGAGGCCCGCAGGATGTACAAAATACTATCTTCGCGCCTCAATAAGGCTACTGGAAACCCAAGCACTGGCAGCTATTTCGGTCAAAGGATCAGCCTAGGTATCCCACGCGGAAATGCTGCCAGTATTCTTGGTACGCTTCCACGTAATGGTAGTTGTAATTTTATGTAGTCATAGTATTGTAAATATAGTTATAAGATTTGTTTTGTTTGAATATTAAATTACTTTACCATACCAGTATAACATACCATGTCGCAGCAACACTTGGTGAACCTCATGAAGTTCAGAATCAGTTCTTTTTAGTGTCTCCAAAACGTTTTCAGGGGTGACTGAGTTTGAGAAGTAATGGTCATGGCGTATTAATTATCAAGTGAAAGTGTTTCCCGTCTTTTCGGATCACTTATTCATTTAAGTTCCTGTAACCCCTACGGCTGCGGCAGAGCAACACTCTTGATTTCACTCCGGGTCTTTCCTATGTCTTTCCCTTCGTCAATGACAGTCCGCCGCCAGATTTGCTTTGAGCGGTCGCATTTGCATTTTCCTTGAGGGTTCCCGTCTAGGGCTTGTCTCGATATATACCGATATGGTTGGAACCCCTTCGGAGTGTGTAGCCTATCCATCTTAATTTGCAGCGTTTAATCTGTTGGTTTATTGGGACTTCATGACAAAGTTGCCAAAGATGATCGTTCGATCGTCGGGCGAGTGAGTACCGAGTACCCGATGTGAGGCCGAATTTGCACCTTATAAAGTTGCAGGCGGTGGCTTGAAGTGAACTAACTTTTGTGTCACCTTAAAGTTAACCTTTTTTGGCGCGTTAGTTAAAATTTTCACAGTGATTTTTTTACGTTGCATATGCACATCATACGTTAATGTTATTTAACTAAATTGCGTTAAAATAATATTTTCATTGGTTATATTTAATACCTTCTTTATCACCATATTGTTTTTGTCGAAGAAAAATTTTTCAAGGATTTTTATACTGCTATGCAACTTCTTGCGTGCGTACATAAGGATAAGCACACTTTTTAGGGTTCCGTATCCAAATGTCAAAAAACGGAACTTTTATAGGTTCGTTATGTCTGTCTGTCCGTATATGTCACAGCCACTTTTTCCAAAACAATAAGAACTATACTATGGAGACTTGGTAAGTAGATGTATTCTGTGAACCACATTAACATTTTCACACAAAAATAGAAAACAAGAACTTTTTTTTATCTATGGATAGGTCTTAAAAAGTTATATTGAGGTTTCTAAAATCATTTGTTTCTAAACTGAATAGTTTGCGCGAGATTCACTTCCAAAGTGGTAAAATATGTCCCCCCCCCCCCCTTGTAACTTCTAAAATAAGAGAATGATAAAACTAAAAAAAAAATATAATTTGTACAATACCATGCAAGCAAGCTTCCACTGCAAATTGGTTTGAACGAGATCTAGTATGTATTTTTTTTTATACGTTTAAATGATGAGAACTCGTATGCGCTGTATGATTTTGAGCAAAGTTTTTTGCCTTTTCCGTTTAAATAATTTAATATCATTTTCCTTTATATATAACTTTTATATCATATTACTTGCTGCTACGGAACCCTTCATGGACGAGTCCGAATAGCACTTGGCCGCTTTCTTTTTTTAAATTAAATGCTAACCCACAACCGCATTAGTTCAATTTAACATAACTCAACCCACCTGTCGTCAGTCGCACAGATGGACTATCAGACATTCCGAAGACATAAAAACACGATGATCAATTGAAGTGTATAAAAGCTCTGCGGCACAAAGGGACCGTTAACACGCGCCCTAGCACCTGCCTGCTGATTGGCTGTTTTTATTTGAATACGAAATAATGCTTTATTCTTGCTATGTGAGCAATTACTTTAGGATCACCTGCGGACTTAAGCCGGAATTATTATGTATGTTGTGGAGGTCTGTGGATGCATCGTAGAATGCTCCACATAAGTTCGACGGCTCTAACGCAGTTAGAAGTCCTTGTTCAAATGCAGAAGAACATCGAGTTAATGAGAACTATCAAACAGCGTAAGATCTCGTACCTCGGTTATATACTACGCAACGATATGTACCGCCTTCTGCAAACTATTTTGATTGGGAAAATTTCCCGAAGAAAAAAGTCTTGGCAACACGTCAGTGAAAGAACATTCCGCTTAGCCCGGCAAGGAAAAGTTCAAAAAGCTGACTGCTGACCTCCAGTAATGGAGAGGCACGTGCAGAAAGAGAAGGAGTGACAGCGACTATTCTGTCGTGTCGTTATTTCGGGTCAGTAGAGTGGTGGCCTTTGGAGTAACGCTCACATCCATCTACTATCTCCGATTCGGATAGTGATATTGAACAAAATCTTGCATGTCTGCTAAAGAAAGAGGAGAAGATATTGGGTTATTCCAGTAAATATATCGTAATAGAATCGTTGTGATTTGAAACTCGAGGAAACGAAAAACCGAGACGATAGAGAACAAACAGGTAAATGTTTAGGATTCAGCCGGTGAGAGAATGAGATAGAATACATTACACGTTCTCGGTCTCTAAAATGATTTAAATCGGCAATAAAAAAAGGCACACAAATCATAAGATTTAAGGTAAATGAGATAGGTAGCATTATACTGTCTTTTGGTACCAAGAGATTGTCTTATGTATGACGCGAGTACATTAATATATTCTGACGTCATGCCCATGATGTATTATAAATAAATAAAAATAATAATAAATATTGACACACTTTTCACACAAATTATCTTGCCCCAAGTTAAGCATATATAGCCTGTGTTATGGGTTACAAGACAATGATATATTTAATACAATATACTTACTTAAACATACATAAATTCATATAAACATACATAAATACATTTAAACATCCATGACTCGGAAACAAACATCCATATTCATCATATAAATGCTTGCACCTACCGGGATTCGAACCCGGGACCTCTAGCTTAGTAGGTAGGATCGCTAACCACTCGGCTATACGGTATATATATTACTACATGGACACCAGGGGAACATAAGTATGGTGAAAGTAATGTTTCATTGATTGAGATTTTGGACGGCAAATTAAATTTGAAAATGTTCAGCAGTCGCACTGTATCAACAACAAGATCAAAAACATTAATTGACGCAGTATTCCAAAGATATATTGACCATATTAAGACCAAAGTATTTATTTCGTACTTTTGTTACCATAAGCCTCTTGTATCATTTATCGAAAATGTAAGCTCTGAGTCTGAATAAATCTTATTAATATACTAGCTGACCCGGCAAACGTTGTTTTGCCCTATAAAGTATAATTCACGCGATAGTTTTATAAGTAATAAAATATTGCCTATATTATAGCCTGTACATCATTTTGTTCTATTGTCAATAGTTTTTGCAGCGCACGCAAAATTAGGTTTTCGATTTTACACCTTGTGTTACAAAATAGCAATTTTATTACGGATCCCTAATTTTGAAATAAAAAACATAGCCTATAGCCTTCCTCGATAAATGGACTACCCAACACTGAAAGAATCATTCAAATCGGACCAGTAGTACCAGAGATTAGCGCGTTCAAACAAACAAACAAACAAACAAACACTGCAGCTTTATAATATTAGTATAGATACGAAATAAAATGTAAAATAATTATCAAACTTTTGTATCACTATGATCATTACTAAAACCTACAATTATCCTCTTTTCGAAATTTTACATTCGTCTCATTATATTGAAGCCAAAAATTTCGAACAATTAACTTCTACACGTGTTTTTTTTTATATCTAGAATAAAAATAGAGTGTTTACGTTCACGGTGGCCCAGAAGAATCTGCAAACATTAAAAAAGACAGAAGTGGGTCAAACGACACTAAACTGTTCGAACCGAAATACTCGTTTCCCAGAATCGAATGCTTTCTTTCAATTGTCATTTATTTCGAGTCATAAAAACGATCGTGAAATATTTTATTGCCACCACAACATAACATTGTTGTAACAATACGAACAGAGGATTTAAAAACATGTGTTAATAATTACTGTTCCTTAACTAGTGTGCAAGAAGTGCATCATTATCAATATACTATATACTCCCATGGATTTCTTTTGTGGTTTTGAGCCAACAATGGTACAAACTTTCGCTTCGTTTCAAAGTACCAGAAACCCACATATGTTTCGCTACAGACAAGTTATTTATCTGATACAATAGAAACGTCATTGATCTGGTATTACTTTTAAATGATTTATTTAAAAAATAAAAAAACGATTACGTCTCGTCCGCAAACAAAACTTAGAGATAAAAGTAAAATAGGGATTCTCACATTTATTTGGGCAATATTCAATACAGTTTAGATCAGAAATAATATTTCACTTTTGTGTACAATTTACCAATGATACACAATTCCATACAAAACTTTGCACTTAAAACTGCCGTCAATCGTTTATAAGGCTATTTATAATCTTTATATATATAATTTTCTGTACGTGTGTTGACAGTGAACTCCTCCTAACGGCTGAACCGAATTTTAAATTTAAGACGTGTGTACAGGACAACGTCTGTCGGGTCTGCTAGTTAAGTTATAATAATCACAAAGCTATCAAAAAATTATAATATGTAATAGGTTAAGCTCAGAGTAAACAAGAAAAAATATTGTTTGATTCCTTTAGGCTAGGTCCGCATCTAATGACCGACGGCGAAAGAAAGCTATTGAACGAAAGATGCAGTGTGTGTGTACTTAGGCAAGTGAAAAGTGTCCTTTGTCTGTGTTTTTATTTCTTTCTTACCGTTTTTTCAAGATTGACAACTTTGTGATGTTAAAACACATAATCGGATTTGGTACCGCCGAACCGAGGCGGTACCGGACCATATTCGATGGTAGGTCGCACTGTCCATCGCATAAATTATTATCATTTGCGTCATAACCGTACCGAGTACGACGCGGTGGTTGGTGCAAGGCGGCCACCAGACCGTCCGAAGGTCTGACTGGTGATTAGTGAGAAAACATTAGCCTCCTTACCAAACATTAGCTTAATAATATTATAAGTGCGAGAAGTGCAGATGCAGCTTCGACTAATAATCGTCAGTTAAAAAGTAAAAAAAGGGTAACGTTCTTTGCAATTTCATCCACTAAAAGTAACCAATCATAACGTAGTTTAGGAATATGAATGGGATGGAATATTTTTTGAAGGAATGTTTTAATTTTTTCGCTAATTGTTGTCGGATTTCTATAAGAAAAAAAGATAATATTGATCTTATTTGAAAAAAAATTGATCTAGGGTTTGTTGTCGAGAACGTTGTTATGGAAATATTTCCCCTAACGTTTCCTTTTAAGGAATATAATGACGAACCCATTTAATAAAAATATTTGATTTTTGTTCGCGATCGTTCTTCGTGTGTGACCTTAGCCTTAGAGTTTAGAATGTAGATTCGTTTGATGTGTGCGGTAGAGTCGATGTGTCTCCGGTTGGCTCGGACACACTGCACCTGTCTGCTTCCATTGTTTTTTCCCTTCTCACACTTCCTGGCGGTTTTCCGAGAACGTATTAATTCGATGCTAACATAAACTGGGACGGTGCTTGCGGTGATTTCGAAGTGATTTATCGAACTTAACTGAACTTAACTCGGTAAGTCGGTGGAATGTGGATGCTACCACGAGATGCTCGTATAAATACAAAAAGCTGCTGAGTACCAGTTTTTGTATTATGACTTCTTCTGATCTGTTGCATACTCCATGTGATGATTTGCAATCTTTTTATCTATTGTTTCTTTGGCTTTATCTGTATTTATATAAATATGTATGTTTGTCTGTATGTTCCTAATAGAAGCGTATCTATGCATTTGATCATGTGTTGATCTTCATCAGTGTTGTGCATGAGCCCACGAAGGTTTCTGAGTTGGTACGAATTTATTTTTTACATTTTTTTCGAAATGAACAAAATCAATAAAACGATTCGAAAGTAATGCAATATTTGTGTAATGCCTTTTCTTCAAATTTATTTTAGTTGAGTAGAAACGCGCTCAGTGTACTGCTAGCAATATATAAAAATTTCGTGTCACATTGTTTGTCCGCGATGAATTAAAGTACTGAACTGATTTTAATCAAATTTTCCATACTGTGTATGCTCCAACTGGAGAGATATTATGATATGAAAAATTCTGTATTAATAATTCTATAAGATAAATGTTTGATGCATAGTTTGACAGTTCTGTCATGACATTATGAATGATTGAACTTCTACACATTTTGTATTTACAATAACAAAAAAAAAATATGTCATATATTAAATGGATTTGTACATCGGTCACAGATAGTTTTATATAAGTTCTGCATGAGTGGGAACCTAGTAAGACTGGTAACACTTCTACTTCTCCAAACTTAGAACTGAATTTTTTTTTTCATGAAACCATTACGTGTGGAGTAGATCTATGGATAGATTTTAAAAATGATAATGAGGTTTTTAATACATTTTTTTTCTAAACTGAATAGTTTTTTTTTAAATACAATATGATTAAAACATCGAACATAGTTACAACGAAGTACAAGAACTTTTATATTATGTTCCTTGCTGCTACGGAACCCTAAAAACAGCGTGAAAGAGTTTAATATGTCCACTATCTCAGAATAATTATTTTAAAGACTTACATACTCTTTTATACTGGATTTTGATTGAATTTGTTAAGCAACATCATCTTCAATAATAATTTACAATTTTTCTAATAGCTACAAGTTTCACATGGCACTTGGTCCACGATCTCACGATAAAGGCTTCCCAGGCGATTGGATATCTCCAAGTGTCGTGACCAGAAAGGCAGTCACCTAGAAAGCCTATCGAATCCCATCTGTGACGATACTTTTTGCGTATTCTAATAATAAAGTAATATTTTATTCAACATCTACTGTGTATCGTTTATAAATAAATCTACTAGCAAAAACTTTATCAAGGACATGAATTTTAACATTAATGTTAAACATTAAGAATCATTAAGTTATAACGTTAAAATTATATATATACTAGCTGTCAAAGTTATTTGGGCAGCTTTTTTTATTTTTTAATATACTCACTTTGCAAATAATACACAACAAACTGCTGTGGTTAATTTATTTTTATAAGCTACCTACTATAGAATTATCTTCTCCCTTTTTTACCCCACACCGGTCTAAATTTTGGAAACGCTAGAACAAATATTTATTTATTTCTTATCAAGTGTCTGACTAAAAATTTTCATTGTGTTATCTTCGATAATGACGAACTTTCATACAAACTTACACCCCCTATTTCAACCCCACCGTGCCATTTTTCGTCATAAAAGGTATCCTTTCCTAAGCTCTTGTCTATCGCTATAATAAATTTCATCAAAATCGCTTCAGTGGTTTAGGCATGAAAGTTTAACACACAAACTTACATTCACATTTATAATATTAGAACGGATATTAATACGTGAAGCGAAAAATTATACCCCTTTTTTAAATAATTGCGCGAACGGATGAACGTGAAACTGAACACAGACAAAGTTTACAGGGAGAAGAAGTGCATACAGCTATTTTTCTTATTTTAATTAAACACTTTTTAAAGGATTGAAAGGTCTGTAATTGTTTTTATACATTATTTTTGCGTAAAAGTTACATTTTATTATTATTTTACTTAACCCGACATTTCATGACCTTTCCAGGATCACATTTACAGGGGGACATTTTTCTAGATAAGTATTTAAAATGCCATAAAAATACATTAAATTAATTATAATAAATATAACACACACTACTGCTTGATTGACAAACAACATATTACACACTGTAGAGGTATATATAGTCATTGACAAATAAACCCTTATAAAGTTCAAACTTAATAATTAAATGAATTGTGGTTGTGTATAAATAACTGTAACTAATTTTGCTATTAATGAACGTGCCGGCCCAGTAGCATTAATTACCCATAAAATAAAGTGTATAGCCCACCTTAAGAAGTTTTCACTTTAGAAATATTCGGGTCGCATCACTTTTTTTATGGAATAGGAGGACAAACGAGCGTACGGGTCACCTGGTGTGAAGCGATCACCGCCGCCCACATGATTCACTTGCAACACCAGAGGAATCACAGGAGCGTTGCCGGCCTTATTAAGGAAGGTGTACGCGCTTTTTTTTTAAGGTACCCACGTCCTGGATACTTTTTTTTATCAATAAAAAAATGTAAATTGACTTCACATGCTTCTATTTTAGTTTTAACCCAAATTAATGTTTACTGAGGTCTTTTGGTTTGTTTTTCACTCTACTTAAAAAGTGGAAGGTACTGCTCATAATTGTATAGTAGTATTAAGGGTAGGCTCCCATAATTTTATAAGATTTTCTCGAGATTTTAAAACTAAACTTAATATCCTATCAAAGAGAAATTTTAATATATGTATTTTCAAACCTTTTTCTTTCTGATGCCTTAACTGAAAACACGATTAGAAGATATTTGTTCGATTTACCAGTAGGAGGCTCCTTTGCACGGGATGCCGGCTAGATTATGGGTAGTGGGGTGGAAGCATTGCTGTGTTTCGGTCTGAAGGGCGCCGTAGCTAGTGAAATTACTGGGCAAATGAGACTTAACATCTTATGTCTCAAGGTGACGAGCGCAGCTGTAGTGCCGCTCAGAATTTTTGGGGATTTTCAAGAATCCTGAGCGGCACTGAATTGTAATGGGCAGGGCGTATAAATTACCATCAGCTTCAGCTGATATAGGATGTTCACGTCCTGCTCGTCTCGTCCCTTATTTTCATAAAAAAAAAGGTTCGATAATTTTTTAATAGAATACGATGCTTATTTTTAAGAATTTGGTAATTTGCTAGAAAACTACGTCTTCCATAATAGCGAAAAAAATACTAGTACAGTTACGGTTAGTAATCTGTTATCAAAGACAAATTTTACAAAGTTACTATTACTAGAGTACTAGTATCGCCATAATAAATTGAATATGTTTCAGCTTGATGTGTTTACAAGCGCGACCAACGTCATGAACTGTCATAAGATATCTCAATTAATAACATTAAACATTAATTTAACCACTGTTAATATTTAAATACTATTTAATATAATTATCTCTATAATTAGACATAACTATAATAGCATATTATACTCAGATCTTTAGTTAATTTGATTAATTAATTGTGTAAGTTAGTTGGCACTACAGTAGTGCCATTGTGAATTGTAAGGGGTAAGGCCGCCCAAATTTTATTAAGTATTAGTACTTATCATTATAATTATTAGTGGGAACTGTAAAATACAAATATTTCAATTTTAAGTGCGTTTAAATTACCAACCCCTTCTACATATGTACCTATTAGTTAGTAATTATATAGTATTATAGTTTATAAGTATGTATAATTCGCTCCTAATATAAGACAGCAGATTGAATATGGTTATAGAAGTTAACAAAACAGCCTGTCTCGCGGGTAATTACGAATGCTGTGAAGCAACTAAGCGTCCCTTTGTAAAGCGGTTACTAACGTGCATGTTTAATTTATTAGATATTGTCATAACTCGGAGTGTAGGACCCGACCCACCCCTGGTGTGACGGCTACATCGTGTTCCACATATATTACTCACATAACATTGCTAATTGTATCCTGTCGCGATCTTTGACATTTCTGTTCTCTTTGTACGATCAGAATAAAAGATTGACGCCGACAAGTTTTTTATTTTGACAATAAGTCACGAGACGAACAGGACGTTCAGCTGATGGTAATTGGAGAATCCCAAAAATTCTGAGCGGCACTACAATTGCGCTCGTCTCCTTGTTTAGTCTCATTTGCCCAGTAATTTCATTAGCTACGACACTCTTCAGACCGTAACAAAATAATGCTTACACAATACTGCTTCACGGCAGAAATGGGCGCCGTTGTGGTACCCATAATCTAGCCGGCGTCCTGTGAAAAGGAGCCTCCCACTGTTGGTGTTATTATACATTTTTCTTGTTAATATATAGCCTATGACACTCACAGATAATGTGGCTTTATATTGGTAGCAGAATTTTCAAAGTCGGTTCAGTAGATCAAGCGATTACCCTCATAAACTCACGAAATTCGCCTTAATTAATTCCACAAAGTGTCTATGCTAGGCAAGAAGGCCAGTGTAAGCGAAGGTATTTTCCTGGATGGAGGAGGATTCAAAAAAAATTTCAGCAAATAAACGTAATGTACCTATGAGGCGGTCCACAGTCTCGAATGGCGTCCTTTCTACGTAATAGTACAAAATGATAGAAGTATGTAAGTTGCGCTTGTAGCACTCGACCAGAAAAATACCGAAGATGATACGAACTTGAATGATATAATCACTTAAAAAAAAACAAATCTAATAACTAATTTAAAATACTTTGACTACATTAAATTAAAACTATCATTACGTGGAAGCGTACCAAGAATACTGGCAGCATTTCCGCGTTGGATAGCTAGGCTGATCCATTGACCGAAATAGCTGCCAGAGCTTGGGCTTCCAGTAGCCTTATTGAGGCGCGACGATAGTACTTTGAACATTCTCCGCGCTTCTGGGCTCCACGGGCCAAGTGTCTCAACACCAAACGGCACAAAGATGTATGACTCATTAAAAAAGAATGAAACTCTTAAAAAATCATATTAATTTATGCTATTCACCGCACTAGAGTGGCAAAATTATATAGCCATTGTTTCCATACAATTGGAGAAACATCCAGAACAAAAATAAATATTAATCTTAAACAAAAACTCGAATCGTTCTTATTTACAGTTACTTGAGGACATCTGAATTGAATCAAACACGATGAAATTATTGAACAAGTTTTTATGTTCCGGTCCGAAATATCAGAAATATCAACGCAAAAGAAACAACGTCCCGGAAGGCGGTCGCCGCGTTTCATACAGCCAGCACATTTATACGCTATCATACAAGCAGTATATCATACCGATCGACAATATTTCGTGCGCGGATAAAAACAGTGGAATTTTATGAAACACCATTCAATTGTATTATCAGCATCGCCATCTTGAATCAGATTTCACTTTACGAGTTCATTGCGGGTTTCCTGTCGACTTTTTGTTTCATGCGTGCATCCGCTGGGACATTTTGGGTTCTTCAGGCAATGCGGCTTTTTAATATAATGATTACAATTTTTTTTGGGTATTTGAATTGTTTATTGACATTTTAATAGAAGAATTTTTCAAAAAGAATACAAAGATTATCATGACATAATGTGAAGGATAAATGAATTTCTTACCTACCCTTCTTCTTTTCTACCTTACTCTACGTTATGGCTTCATAAGGTATAGGTTTTTATAAATGGTTAAATTTCATACCGTATTCTATACATCTCTGGTACTACTGGTCCGATTTGAATGATTATTTCAGTGTTGGGTAGTCCATTTATCGAGGAAGGCTATAGGCTATGTTTTTTTTTTCAAAATTACAAGCAACACAAACAAAAAACACAAGGTGTAAAATCGAAAACCTATTTTTGCGTGCGCTGCAAAAACTATTGACAATAGAACAAAATGATGTACAGGCTATAATATAGGCAATATTTATTACTTATAAAACTATCGCGTGAATTATACTTTATATGGCAAAACAACGTTTGTCGGGTCAGCTAGTATGTTATAAATGTAATTTTAAGTTTATTTGTTACGCTTTCACGCCTAAACCACCGAACCGATTTTGATAAAGTTAAGTACAAAGTTAGACCAGAGATCGAAAAAGGGCATAGGCTACCTTTAGTTGCAAAAAAAATAAAGGGAGAGGATGAAAAGAGGGATGGCAGTTTGGATGGAAATTCGTTATTATCGAAGATATAACCATGAAACTTTGTATTTAGACACTTGATAAGAAATAACTTATAAGCGTTTGTTCGAACATTTTTGAAACCTTGACCTACATGGGGATGATATAGGAGATTAAAGTTCACATGGAAATACTATAAAAGAGACTTGTCCACAATGACAAGGGATATATCATTGAAGAGCGCTGCGGAAACTGATTATTTGAAAAGTAAAAAAATGCCCAAAGTACTTAACTGTTCATCGCGAAGTCGCGGGTAAAAGCTAGTAGTATATAAATAATAGTCTAAATACGAACATCCTATTTATAAAACAGTTTTTTCAACGGCTCCTAAAGCGAGCAATTTCTGTAGATTCTGCATAAAAGTATATAATATTTATTACTTTATATGAAAACTAGCCGTTCCCGCCCGCTTCGCTAGGCTAAAAGGAAATAAATTTAAACAATAAAAAATAAGTAGCGATAAACCATCTACGATAAATTTCGCATCGAATGGTGGTATTTTCATGTCGATACGATTTAGGCATGAAAGAGCCTCAAAGGAGAAGATCAGGAATAGACTTGTTTTTATCATTAAGAATTCTTTTGCATAAACAGAGTTTTTGTGTTTTTTTTTCACCTTAGTTTAGGACGTTTTAGTAACGTTTTCGGTGCAATAATTATCCTCAGCGTGATACGGGTGCCAGCCCTGCTAATATTTTAATGTACGTCATTATTATTCTCGAATAATGTCGATCATTATCACAATAAATAACTAGTTAGAATAAACACGTTGTTTACAAAACAGCTAGCTGCATATCAAGGTCGATATTCGAAAATGAACTCCGAAACAATAATATAACCTGAGATATTATATTACGACTTGTATTGTGTCAAAACAATGGAATTTATTTTAATATAATGTATGTTTCACGAAAACAAAAATCCGGCAGAGCAACATGACCACGGAACCCGTGTGTTCCACAGATTCGATCTTGACCAGTTTTCAGAAAGCGTATCCACGTTACAGTTTTTGGTGAAATTATATTTGGGAAGGAATCGGAACAAGTCAAGTAGTTTTTAATATATTTCCTTAGTAACGATTCAGCACCATATTGGACATAGGGTCCACTTGATGGTTAGTGATCAAACATAAAATAATTAATAATGCGTCGCCGATGAAAATTTTAATTGTAATTTAAAGTATAGGAAGTATTTTTTTATGACAGTAAGGGACGAGACGAGCAGGACGTTCAGCTGATGGTAATTAATACGCCCTGCCCATAACAATGCAATGCCACTCAGGATTCTTGAAAAACCCAAAAACTCTGCGGCACTACAATTGCGCTCGTCACCTTGAGACATAAGATGTTAAGTCTCATTTGCCCAGTAATTTCACAAGCTACGTTTCATTAATCATAGTTGATGATAATATTCACTTGCTGTCAACATACTTCATCATAATATGCTGTCGGCCACGTTTTAACAGCCAGCAAAACAAATTATATGACTTGTAGAAATATATAACCTTAAGCTGAATAATTATATGGAATAAAGTGAAGTGTTGGTCATGCATTAAAAATGAATGAATTAAACTGACTGTATATATTAATAGGCCTAATGTGGGAGAAAAGAAATATGTTGAAATATGTCGATTTACGGCCGTTTTCAATAACCTATTAATCCTTAGTTTAACTTACTAGAGGTAGACAAATCTATCGTTTTACGCTTACTTACATTTCAATAACCTATCGATAGATAGCATTGGACTATAACTAATAATATAACTATATTGGACATAACTAAGGATAGATAAGATCTTGTCATTAAACGGTGATAGCATTGTATACGTAATAAGAGATACGTTATTGAAAACGGCCGTTAGTCACACAGACCCTTATTACATGGAGGATGTACTGCCAAAATAGCCTGGATCATAATATGTATCAAGAACAAGTATTCCCAATTTTTTTATGAGTTGTCTTGAAATCATATGATCATAACGGTTTATATTTCCACTAGTTTTTTTTTAATGAAAATACGGGACGAGATGAGCAAGGCGTTCAGCTGATGGTAATTGATACGCCCAATACAATGTAATGCCGCTCAGGATTCTAAAAATCCCCAAAAATTCTGAGCGGCACTACAATTGCGCTCGTCATCTTGAAACATTAGATGTTAAGTCTCATTTGCCCAGTATTTTTACTAGCTATGGCGCCCTTCAGACCGATACACAATAATGCATACACATTACTGTTTCACGGCAGAAATAGGCATCGTTGTGGTACCCATAATCTAGCCGGCATTCGGTGAAAAGAGCCTCCCATTGGTAGTAGTAGTATGAACACTAGATTATTATTCAAATTCATGTTACATTTCTATTAAAAGCAAGATTTTAAATCACTTATCGTTAAGTCTACCACACATTCAAAGATATAACATGCCTCAGACCTGAGAAGAACGGGTGCATGGAACTCGGGTCTATTGTTAAAATAAAATTTATTAACAGTTATTTTATTATTAATTAGCCTCTAGATGGAGGTCGCTGCAATCCCAAGGTGCGATATCATTAAGAAAGTCATTTATGTTATAGTAACCGTTACATAAACATGTTTGAACAATTCTTTTGTTTTGTTCTTATTGTGGGATCATATTTGAAGAGCATAAAAGTACATAGCCCAACGAAAGACCTGTTAAGTCCATTTAACCGAGTATCATATTTCTATGCATAAGGCGAAGAGTAAGCAGAAAACACGCAAACATGATGTTTTTAGACAAGTTTTGTGGTGAAAGTATAGCATTTCGAGCTATGAACACTATTTAATCCTGTTACACATATACTTAAGTCTTATTTGTAGGTTGCTAATGCTTGCTGTTGGTTATAATTCACACTGCCGAGCCTTTTTGAACTTCCACTTTTCTTTGAAGTTAAAAAAGTTTTTTAACATGGCGTGACGCATTTTTGGTACTTCTCTCAGAAAAGTTATTCTTATAGCTTGTACTTTTTTGTGTAGGTTCATTTATTCAGATTAGTAGTGAATAACGAGGATTGTAAGCATATAAACTGTTTTCCACGCAAGAATTTTGAAAATATTGGCTTTGTTACATAGATGGCGGGCCGGCAGCCGTGAACTCATATCGCTCAAGGCATTTAGTGTCGCCATAAGTACAGATTAAAATATATTTCTTAAAATGTAATTAATATAACAGAAATACCTTTTGTGTATTTTTATCTTTCAATAAGGCGACACCAAACCGAGAAATAACCTTTTTTGTATATGTTTACCTGTAACAAAAATAAAATTGCTTAATCAAATATTTACAGAGTAAGGTTATATGAAACAATCGTAAATAAATCTTACAAAAGTCACATTATTGCGAATTTAATAACTATTTACTCCGCGGCCGTATTACGTCTTTTTATACGCTTTATATTAGCTTCACTTGTATGTTTGTAACTGACTCGTATAGACGCCATTTTGACCCACTTTAAAGGGCCAGATTTCATTCAAACTTTGCAGATTTATCGAGGACCGATGACAATACTCTAAAATGATAAGATTATTCCATTATTCAATTTGCAAGCTAAGATGTTTGTCAATTTATATAATTTTTATCTATAGTCGATAAGCCAGGAATTGATGTTAAACTACTTAATAGTTTTAAATATACGCTTTTATAGAAAATTTAACAAAAAAATGAAAAATAAATAATAGTTAAAGAAAACTAAAAAGCTTTATATAAAATTCAACAAAAAATATAAAATAAATTTTAGTAAACTTAAATTGAAAATAGTGTAAAAAAATATTTTATTGTTAAAAGAAGCGTGGGGTGCTTTTTAAGATATTATTAAAATAATAATTCTACGCTCCACGCTTTTTTTACAATAAAATATATTTTGTTACACTATTTTCAATTGAAATTTATTAAAATATATCTTCAATTTTTTGTTGAATTTTATATAAAGCGTGCTTTTTAGTTTTTTTTTAACTATTTATTTATATTACACGCTTTTTATTACCTTCATCTGTATGTGTATTTGTTTGTAACCGATTCATTAGGGGATTTTGACCCACATTAAACGGCCAGAATTCGTTGAAACTTCGTAGATTTATGGTGTCCATAACATCCAGTCACAAAATATCCTCTATTTTGCAAGTAGGTTGAAGCCATATTTTTTATTACAAACCAAAATGGCCAAACATGGCGTCCATCAAATCCATTAACTTATTATTATTTATTCTGTCCTTTGCGAATAGATTATACCAATATTTACAATTAAATAACAAACTATGGCATTTTCAGGACAACGTTTCTGTGATCGAAACGATCCACAAAGATCCTCTGGATTTGCAATACAGTATGTATACTACATACGTATGTTTATCCTCCTATTCCTCATAAAATAAGCGCCAGAGTAGGTAATTACGATTAAAATGTAATAAGTTTCTTTGATTTCATTTCATTAACGAAATTACAGAATCAACACTTTATAATTTGACCACTTTTCCAAAAAAAAGCAAACTTGTTTCTATATTTAGAGTTTAATTGATAACGTATGAATGTCCTAATCGCTAGATAATTTTAGTATCTGTGTTATTTCCCTATACTACAGCAAATATAGTTAAATACGATTAAAATAACTATCATAATTATATCTTTATTTAATACTGTCTCAGAATTTATCTAATTTTTACTTTCCCTGTAGTTACTAAAGATCTATTTTATTATCTAGGATATATTATGTTAGTATTTCTATTGTAAGACTATATTACTGCGGTTAAATACGATTTGACCAGTGGGAGGATCCTTTGCACAGGATGCCGGCTAGATTATGGGTACCACATCGGCGCCTATTTCTACCGTGAAGCAATAATGTGTAAGCATTACTGTGTTTCGGTCTGAAGGGCGCCGTAGCTAGTGAAATTACTGGGCAAAAGAGACTTAACATCTTATATCTCAAGGTGATGAGCGCAGTTATAGTGCCGCACAGAGTTTTTGGGGTTTTTCACGAATCCTGAGCGGCACTGCATTTAATGGGCAGGGCGTATCAATTACCATCAGCTGAACGCCCTGCTCGTCTAGTCCCTTATTTTCATAAAAAAATAACTATTATAATAATTATATCTTTATATAATAATAAAATGGCTTGTTTAAAGGAAAAAAAGTTTAAAGTAAAAGTTATCTATCATATCCAACCTTATAATGATTCCAATACATTAAAAAAGGCATGAAATAAAGCATTATCCAGTAAGTTCATTATCCTTTAACGACCAATAAGATCGTAAAGTTTATAAGATAAATTGTTTCACCACCGACTACTACGGCTTGTGCTACGGGAATTTAGACAGAGCGTGTCTGTAGGTATTTAAAAAATTTTTGTCTAAGATGCATAAAATTTTCTTTTTTACATTCTCTATAATTGTCTCTTATCTGAAAGTCTAAACCGTATATCTATACGTTTTTAACACAACATAGACATTTTAGGAAGAGGTTTTTAAGTTCGTCGCCATTTTGAGATATATTACAACGTTATTGACTTGACCAATCGCTGAAATCAGATACCGCTCTCTCTCTCTCAATCTAATTTTGAAAAAAAAATATGCGAGTTTGTCTCGCTCACTCCATTAACTACTTATGATATTATATTTAAAAGAGCATTTTAAATAGTTTTTTGTGCTCTTTCTTATCCTGTGCCATTTCTTTCCGAAGTAAATAATTTTAAAGTAACAAATATTAACAAAATGTAAAAAAAAAAACTGACTGACTGTATAAAAAGATAATTTATCGTCATTTCGCTCCGTCTATGTAAGTTCCTAGCTGCGAGTGTTGTGGTCAGTCGCGTGCGGTAAAAAAGTACAAAAATTAAGTCTTTGTTCGCTTGTCATATAAATTGTGTTATCATCATATATGCCATCGTGAGGTCACCTGGACCGCACGCGATGGACTCCACTGGAATTCTATCTCCTCCTTGCATTGGGAATAAAAATATATCAAAACTTGTATCCGATGACTAAGGTTTATATTGTTATGAGATGGTAGAAGAGATTACATGGAATTATTCTTTGAATAGTTTGCATCTATGGTTTATTGTTTCACTAATAGCTTCAGCATTATTTAGGCTAGAAAAAGTTGATTCAAAGTTAAAGGTCAGGACAAAATATTATACCAGTGTGGAGCTCCTTTACTGCATTTTTTTCTGCCCTGAAGCAGTAACGTGTAAGCATTATTGTGTTTCGATCTGAAGGGCGCCGTAGCTAGTGAAATTACTCGGCAAATGAGACTTAACATCTGATGTCTCAAGGTGACGAGCGCAATTGTAGTGCCGCTCAGAATTTTTGGGTGTTTCAAGTATCCTGAACAGTACTGCATTGTAATGCGTACACATATTTTTTATTATTTCAGTTACTTCCTAATAATCATCAAAATTGGACATTATTAGGGATAGAAAAACTTTATTTGCTTTTTATATGCACAAGTGGATGGTACTACGTCACAGTTTTTATATAAAGATACCTGTGATAACATAAACTACAGTTAAATAGCACACATAAGTCACAATAAGCACATTAATTGTATCAATGATTGCTTTTTTCACCCGCATGACAACTGCTTAAGTTGTAACTTAGTATCAAATCAGGAAATACTTAAACAATGTTTTTGTATTTTTGTGTAATTTAACTATTTAATGTCACAGCGTTAATACTGCGGGTAGTGAAAGAAACACAAACATACCTTTTTACAGATTTGTACCCCCTCAATAAATAGAAGTAAGGTTTTTTTATGAAAATAAGGGACGAGACAAGTAGCACGTTCAGCTGATGGTAATTGATATGCCCGGCTCATTACAATGTAGTGCCGCTCAGGATTCCTGAAAAATCCAAAAATTCTGAGCGGCACTACAACTGCGCTCTGACGTAAGATGTTAAGTCTCCTTTGCCCAGTAATTTCACTAGCTACGGCGCCCTTCAGACCGAAACACAGTAATGAATACACATTACTACTTCACGGCAGAAAAAGGCGCCGTTGTGGTATACCCATAATTTAGCCAGCATCCTGTGCAAAGGAGCCTCCTACTGGTAAATATACATTATGTAACTGCAGAAAGGCAATTCGAGGTGTCTATAAAATGCGTTCAAAGGACTCATTGAGAGAAAAGTTTAGTGAAATTAATATTATGACAGTACACTGCCAGTACATATACGAGAACCTCATGTACGCTCATAAACATATTAGCCAATTTAAAAAGAATAGTGATGTACATAATGTCAATACTCGAAACAAAAACAAACTCGCAATTCCTAATAGGCTCCGTAAACTCTTTTAAAGTGGATTGTAGTATTTTATGATAAACTCCCAAATGATATTAAAATATTACCATTTAAAAAATTTAAATGTATCGTAAAAAATAAATTAACATCTAAGGCCTATTATAATGTGAAATATTATTTGAATGATAAAGATAGTTGGGTTTAATGTTTCTAAATTTATTGTTAATGAATATTGTTATACTCATTTGAATGCTATTGTAACTTTTGTACTTCATCCTGACTTGACTTGACCAGTGGGAGGCTCCTCACAGGATGCCGGCTAGATTATGGGTAGAACAACGGCGCCTATTTCTGCCGTGAAGAAGTAATGTGTAAGCATTACAGTGTTTCGTTCTGAAGGGCGCTGTAGCTAGTGAAATTACTGGGCAAATTAGCCTTAACATCTTATGTCTCAAGGTGAAGAGCGCAGTTGTGGTGCCGCTCACAATTTTTAGTGTTTTTCAAGAATACTGAGCGGCACTGCATTGTACTGGGCAGGGCGAATCAATTTCCATCAGCTGAACGTCCTGCCCGTCTCCTCCCTTATTTTCATAAAAAAAGACTTGCACTAAATAACTTATGAAGTTTTACAGTAACTAAAGAGTTTTTGAATTGAATTGAATAACAAAATTACAGGAAAAAAAGTCAAATTCGATTCGTAATGACACCAAAAGAGTTCCTTAGTAAAATCCCGCTCGGTGTTAGATTAATAGTCTGTATTTTAATCATCTATGTACATAGGTATATAAGTGAATTTTCTAGAAACTGTCATAAGCATAATAATACCAGGAACAAATATAATCTTATTGTGCCTACTACTTGGTTTAGTCGAGTTAGTGAGTCATTTAAGGGGCGATGTATACGCTTTTACAACAAGATCTCAGAAAATGTTCAAAACAAATTTATTACAAAATTCAAAAGAATTGTTATAATACGTTTATGTGGTAAACGTTACTGTGACATGAATGACTTTCTTAATGATACCACAAATTGGGAATGGAGCGAGCGTCGTCAGAAAAATAAGAAACCTGTTGAGTTTCTGACACCCGTTCTTCTCAGGTTCATCTGAGACATTCATTTCCGAATGGTTAGTAGTTTTTGACTTTCAATAAGCGATTTCATAACCTATTTTGGATAAAAATGTTTGAAATTGAATTAGGAAAAGTTTAATTTAGGTTTTTTATTATTTTCCGCCCGTAGTTTTATAGTCTCGTAAACCAAATTGAAACAGACGTACAGGGCCTTACTAAGAATATCAGTCGATTAGGAATACAAAAATAAAAGACACGGTTGAGTTGAAGGTTCAAATAAAAAAGATAGGAATAGTTTGGAGAAGTCCGTAATCTGATATCGACGGGGCGCCGTCAGTGAGGGTTCCTACTCAGCAGTCACCTGTGAGCCTTCACTGTGCGCAACGGGATCGTAACTTAATAGCTGACTTGTTTATTTCGGTATACTTCAAGACTATATATACATTGATAAAATAAAAACCTGCGCGTCTCGGGACGCCGTACAGAAGTGATAGACTAAACTAATCTAAGTTGAACTATTGAAATTTTGAAACTTGAGAAAAGCTAAAGTTATTACTTAAATTTTATGTATATTAACATTATGATAATGTAAGAAAAGGATATTTATTAATAAAAAATTTTATTGGTCATAAAATATATTTTATTCTTGAATATGTACATTATTAGTATTATTTTATGGTTCTATAGCCAAATGGCAAAAAACGGAGCCTTATAGATTCGTCATGTCTGTCCGTGTATGACACAGCCACTTTTTTCCATAACTATAAGAACTATACCGTTGAAACTGGGTAAATTGATGATTTCTTGGTCAGTATATTATTCAGACAAAAATAGAAAAAAAGACAATAAATTTTCGGGGTTCCCCCTGTAACTTCTAAAATAAGAGAATGATACAACTAAAAAAATATATGATGTACATTACCATGAAAACTTCCACTGAAAATTGGTTTAAACGAGATCTAGTAAGTAGTTTTTTTAAAACGAATAAATGATGTGAGCTCATTTGCACTGTATGATTTTGAGCAAAGATTTTTTGACTTTTCTATTTAAATTATTTAATATCATTTTCCTTTCTATATAACTTTTATATTATGTTCTAAAAATCTTGCAAAGACAGACTGGCGCCGTAACGAATAACGTTACAAAGCAGTTACCCTCGCATAAGAAGTTCAATAAAAAAAAAATAGATAAAAAAAACGGAAAACACGCTTTTATAGTAAAGCAACTACGAATAGTGTGATTATACAATAAGAAAAACTTTTTTATTCTAAAAACATATTTATTAACATTGATTGGTATTCAAATTCAAATATTTTTATTGAAAATAGGATTTAATATCACTTATTGAACGTCAAAAACTACCACCCATTCAAAAGATACTGCCTCAGA
This sequence comes from Leptidea juvernica, assembly GCA_949711755.1. Taxonomy (NCBI): domain Eukaryota; kingdom Metazoa; phylum Arthropoda; class Insecta; order Lepidoptera; family Pieridae; genus Leptidea; species Leptidea juvernica. Next base: position 11,527,890 of record CATIXQ010000018.1, on the reverse strand, counting down.
CCTGAGAAGAATGGGCGCAAGAAACTCAGCGGGCTTTTTTTTAATATAAAATATGGTACCTGCTAGTAGTCATTTTGAAGATATATTTATTAGCATATTATGAATATTTTGTAAATAATATTATAAGTATAATATCGCTATAAAACATTCAACATATACATCAAGAAAAAATTCATGTTTTATACTTTTTGTTTGGCCTGCTATAAGTGTTTTGCTATTTCTGCTTCATGGCAATCTTTTTTAGACAATATTGCGCTATTTTGTCTGATAACACTATAATAGCTTTTCAATCGCTTATACCGTAAACTTTTGTCACCACGCAGTTAGGAGGCAAGTTTTAATGAGTTGCTAGTCTTTTCAGGTAGTTAATACTGTATTTCGTGTTCCCCTGTTTGACAGTTGGAAGTTTCAGGTTTGACGATCGTATAGCAGAATGGTTAGCGACCCTACAACCTAAGCTAGAGAGGTCCCGGGTAAGAATAAAAAAAAAAAAAATCAAATACAAAATTTCTATATTTGCTATTAAAATATATATACAAAATTACTTAAATCTACTTATTAAAGCAATTTACAATTAAGCCTTATATATGTAGGTACCAGAAAACTTATTTCTACAACCCTATCTACGTATTGAGGGATAAAACTTTATTATGCTTAAAAACTAATACATTAGGTTTGTGGGGGGGGGAAATCCAGGAAACTGGGAAATCCTGGCTATTTTCTATTGATATAACGTCGGGTTCGAATCCCGGTAGGTGCAAACATTTATATGATGAATATGGATGTTTGTATCCGAGTCATGGATATTTATATGTATTTATGTATGTTTAAGTAAGTATATCGTAATAAATATATCGTTGTCTTGTTAACCATAGCACAGGCTATGCTTAATTTGGGGCAAGATAATTTGTGTAAAAATGTGTTAATATTACTATTATATATGATATTGTATAAAATGATTAATGTGGTATTCTGAAGATGACTCTCAGTGCCTTGGTTTGAAATCGTTCCAATATCACAATAGTGCTGGCGATACCCCAGAGTTGGATGCCCTACGTCACATTGTAAAATAGTTTTATAAACTGTCAGATTGCTCATTTGTGAATTACGAGTACGTCCTATACACCAGAACATACTGCGTAGCTTTAAATCGAGTTGTTTTTGTTTTGCCTGTATGTGCATATGCCACGTCAGTCTTCGACCCAAATGCAAGCCCAAGTATTTAGCGTAATCGTCTTGCCGAATTTCGTAATTGTAGATTGTCACCGGGGAGCAAGTTTCTCTCTTGAGCGTAAATTTTGCGTGCGTTGATTTCTTCTGATTAGCTTGCATTCTCCATGTTTAACCTTCCTACGGTCTTCAAAGTTACTGACGTAAATGAGCTTCGGGTCATATTTGACCCAGTACTATATTTACAGAAGTTATGTGTAATATTTAAATAATTACTATTATTGGGGTTTATATTTTAATAAACTATATAATTACATTGAAAAGAAATGCTACTGAAATGTTTATTTATTATAATTCCCAAAACTTTATTCCTTACTTTTCGGGCTTTGATGGGATGTACTGTGGAAATGGGCACCTTCCTCTGAATGCTACCAGCTGTTAATCTACTGTAATATTTTCACAAGGACTGTAAAGCTTCGGTGGTATCTCAACCCACCAATCCTGCTACTCACGTAACGGAGACAAGTTGTCTAAGAAACGCCGTTCGATTTGAGTGTCTCTGTTGTCGAAATCAATAAGTCATGATATTTTCTTGAAAGTCTTCAGTGCTGTGTATGTTGGTCTTCCTTTTTGAGAATCCCATAAGCTTTCAGAACTCAGATTATGTAAAATTTTAAATTCTTATAGCATAGCTGATATTGATATATTTGCTGATTCCTTAGCCAAATTCCGCAAGACCATTTGCAGCATCATTGGTAATCTTTAATAATGTTATAATTGGAAAATTGATGTAACTGTGTAAAACTTTTATATTAATTTAAAAAAAAATGTTTTCTTTGTAACTTATTGTATACTATACCTAAAAATAATTACTTCTGTGCATGATGTGTTTATTTGTAAGTAATCACTACATTTAGTTCCTAGTTTTTAGTTCTACTTTTCTATATTTGTGTGTATTATTGTAAGTGATTGTAAATAAACCTAATAAATAAATAAATATAACTCAACATTTATTATAAGACTATTACAATCCTTTGAGAAGAACAATGCAACCATACAATTGATACCAAATAATAAATGACGTTCGTTTAATACTTATCGTCAAATATGACATAAGGACTATGATCGTGTAAAAAATTATAGATTGACAAATTAAAGATATTTCTTTACAATTATATACTTAATATATTAAGCTCAAAACTTTGGTAAAAGTCATGAAACATCAAAAAGAAATTAGCTCAAGAAAAAACTTCATTTAATTCCATAAGTGGGTCAAAGTTGACCCAAAGACCGTACGAAGGTTAACATTCCTCAATTTTGTCAATATCACTATTAAAGTGTTTCTTAGTTATTAAATTAAAGTTTCAAAAGACTGAAGTATGTGGATTAAACTTTATAAATGTTTTGTCTAAGTGCTGCAAAGCTTTGCTAAAGATTAAACTCGAAACATTGTTGCGAGTATAAATCTTAAACTTTGAATTATAAACAATTAAGTCTACGGAAACTGGTTAGACTTCGTTCTTACTAAATTACTGTCGTTTATCATAGCTAGGGTTAAACGTGCGTGATAAATACAGGATATTGTATCGGAGGCATGGTTGGACTTTATTATTTGCAAGGAGGTTGTTTGTATGTTTGTAAAATTATAGAATAACATTAACTTTATATGTACAATTAATTAGAAAACTTTTTTTTATGACTATAAGGGACGAGACGAGCAGGACGTTTAGCTATGCTATTATGTTATTACGAGTAAGTAGCTCGGGCGGGCTCAAAAATCTATCTATCTATCTATATATAAAAATGAATTGCTGTTCGTTAGTCTCGCTAAAACTCGAGAACGGCTGGACCGATTTGGCAAATTTAGGTCTTGAATTATTTGTGGAAGTCCAGAGAAGGTTGAAAAGGTGAATAAATAGGAAAATGCTGCTAAATTAAATTAAAACAACAAATTTGTTTTTCCTTTGATGTGCCCATACATAATTTCTACGAGAGAATTTATTGACGCACGGTTTGACAGTTCTTCTGTCAAATAATTTCATTACGACAGCAGGGTGTATATTTTACGAAGTAATTTTTGATGTTATGATATATTATTGACAAATTCATATAAGAACATTATTTTATTTATTTTATACAGAACAACGTTTGTCGGGTCAGCTAGCTAGTAACGTAATAAATATATTAATAAACGTGGTTTAATTTACGTTTGGAATTGTCTGAGTAATCTCCGAATCAAACGTGGACTCTCTTTCCGTACTTGTATCGAAATGTACTATTTCAGTGCAATAAAGAATTTTCTATTATTTATTTTATAAAGTAAAGTGGGAAACTTTGATTGAAAGTTAACAGTTAAATAAATTAAATTTAGTTTTGATATCAGGATGTATGAGTTGTAATTTTAAAAAAGTTAACAGACAAGGCTCATGCCTCGTAGAACGTTTACAAGTTTCAGCTTGTAATACTTATATATACGTATTTTTGACTTAGCTAAAGAAGAAGTTTTTCAAATTTTTTAAATATACTGTGTGTGTTTTCTTATTTAACCACCAAATATTTTAACTAGAATTTTGAATGGTTCTTTTATTAAGGAGAAAGAATATCTGAACGGTGGTCTCTTTTGATATTTCTATATAATATATAAATAAAATAAAAATAAGTATATGGGGATGAAATTCTATACATGCTTACATAATCTGGCGATTGAGAACAGTCTAAAATTATTTAAATTAACAAAAAGCTAGTACCATTGTTCAAAATGACCGACATAGTTCGGGAATGTATCTACACGTTATTTCAATAATTTTTAATGATATTTTTTTTTATTGTAAACAGACAAAACTCACTGTACCTAATAAAATGAGAAATTTTCATTTCAGCATCTACATCTAAAGCGAAGTAATACTGCAAAGAAATACAACAACAAAGATTAACGCAAAATCATCCATGAGATAAGTAAGTTTTTCTCATTGCACTTCTTCATCGCAACGTCAAAATCTAAGCGAAGTTATAATAGTGCAAAGAAATATATTTATATGCATAATATCTGTGGTCTGGTGCTGGAAGAGCCAATATCAATGATTGCTTGTAATAGTGACTTTAATTGTTATAACACTAGAAAATAAGGAATTGTTTGTTACTGGCTTCGTTAGACACAAATAAATACCGATCGAATTGATAACCTCCTCCTTTTTGAAGTCGGTTAAAAGTAGCTCTCAATGGTAAATACATACACTTGTATAATAAAGTCCTAGTTGCTATTCGGTTGTTATGTATATGTACATGAAATTATTTATTTAAAGTCACTAAGACAACATAAACTACAAAAAAATATTTGGGCATTTTAGCACCAAACCACATAGTAAAACATAGATGAAAGCAAAATTGTCCATAAGATAACCAAGGTGTTTTTCTCATTGCACCAAGTGCATCGAAGCATCGTTAAAATTACCGAATTAGTCACAGATTGCGAGTGACGACTGTGGAAAGTTAATGCAGGTTTAATGGAAGATAACCTCACGGACCGACGTGCGGAGAAATTACATTAGACACTACATACAGATTATCACTGTGCGCACAAATTGTGAATCTATTTGGCTGAAGTCTGCAGCGGAAAACTAAAAACTGAGTTGTCTAAAGTCATGCGGAAAAGTTATGAGCTTAAGAATGCGAAAGACAAGTGAGAGTGCGTGGTTTCTGAGTAAGATATCAGTGCCGTCTTATAACGCCAGAGGTATCACAAAGAATTCTTATCGAAGAGGAGGATGAAACAGTAATCAGGTCCTCAAGTGTTAAGTGAATATCACGTGCACAATCTCCTAAAACACCAAAGGAATCACAAGCGTTGCCTGCCGTTAGGAAGGTTCACACCCTTCTTTAAGGTTTTTTTTATATGAGAGGGGGCAAACGGGCAAGTGGCTCACGGGATGGGGAGAGGTGAGGCAACCGCCCATGGACATCCGCAACAACAGGTGTATCAAGAAATGCGTTGCCGGCCTTTAAGGTGGGAGTATGCTTTTTTTCTTGAAGGTCCCTAAGTCGTATCTGTTCGGGAAGACCGCTGCCGATAGTTGATTCCACAAAGTGGCTGTGCGAGGCAAGAAATTTCGGACAAAGCGCGCGGTTGTGGAATGTCAGACGTCTACGTGATGCGGATGGTACTTTGCACGTAATGTTCGGTGGTGGAATTCAGCCGCTGGAGTCAACCCGAACAGCTCCTCTGAGCACTCCCCGTGATAAATGCGGTAGAAGATGCAGAGAGACCCCACATCTCTACGCAATGCTAGAGAATCAAGCCGATTGGAGATGACTTGATCGTCGATGATTCGAGCCGCTTGTATGCGGTCAAATGGAAGAAACTGGTACTGGGGAGCACCCGCCCAGAGGTGAGAACAGTACAGGTCCTGGAACGACCGCGTAAGGAAGAGATCATTGAATAATTATTTTATTTTATTAAATTTTTCGGAGTGTTTCAAGGAGCTGTTTGACCTTAGATTATACTAGGGCGTAGACGACCCGACAGCCCGATAATGCGGGACATCTGCGGGATCAATTTTCATTTGTCAATGTGTTAATGGTATTGGCTAGTGGTTAGCAAGGTTTCGTTCGGTGACAACCTGTCAATCAAATGGAGTTACAGTTGAAACAGATTCAATTTCCTTTTCTATATTGATGTTTCTCCGTTAGAGATTTTCTTTTCTTGCACATTTTGTCTATAAGGTAGTGTATTGTAAGACTTTGATAAATATATAAAACATCTTTACACAATTTAAAGTTATAAACGCAATGTAAAGTTACTCCAAGTTTAAAATTGCTTCTCCCTTTCATTTAATTCTGTAGTGACAAAGGTAAGATAAAGAAAAAAAGTTTTTAATTTGGAATAACTTTACTTCGCGTTTATTAACAACACAGGACCAGTGTAATACACAGCTACATCCTACGAAGACAATTAACAATATTGAAAATTATACCAGTGGGAAGCTCCTTTGCACAAGAAGCCGGCTAGATTATGGGTACCACATCGGCGCCTATTTTTGCCGTTAAGCAGTAATATCTAAACATTACTGTGTTTCGGTCTGAAGGGCGCCGTAGCTAGTGAAATTACTGGGCAAAATAGACTTAACATCTTACATCTCAAGGTGACGAGCGTAATTGTAGTGCTGCTCAGAATTTTTTTCAAGAATCCTGAGCGGCACTGCTTTGTAATGGGTAGAGCGTATCAATGTCCATCAGCTGAACGTCCTGCTCGTCTGGTCCCTTATTTTCATAAAAAAAATTGGAAAAGTTAAATTATATTTAGATTACCTCGATGTTATTGTTAGTCTCAAGTCTACCGCAATAACTATTCAAAGCATCAATAACAATTACAGAATTGCGGATCACTGGATTTAATTATGGCTTAACATTCACGATTCCAGCATTATGGCAGCGAACCGTGGCTTATGCATTGTTGAGCGCTTATTGAAATCTGGGTGAAATTGGCTATTAAGGTGGTAATATGCTGATACCACAGTGCAGAAATTGCAGTTAGTAATGAGCCTTTGTAATATGATGACTGATGTTAAACAGTCATGCTGATTATAAAAATTTGTTTTTTTTTAAAGATAATAATGAAGGAGACGAGCAGGACCTTCAGCTGATGGTTGATACTTCTGCCCATTACAATGCAGTGCTACTCATGATTCTTAAAAAAACCCAAAAAATCTGAGCGGCACTTCAACTGCGCTCGTCACCTTGATACATAACATGTCAAGTCTCATTTTCTATTATAATTATATATTCGATTTATTACAGTTAATTAATAGCGAAATTTGTGGAAGTTAAATATTGTTCGACTTTGACAGTAGATATCTGTCTATCTACCTTTTATACATACAATGATGATGTTAAAATTACTTAATACAATATTTATGAAATGTATAATAAATAATATATATATAATAAAACATATAAGTGATACTAACCCCAAGGCTAGAATGTTGGACGTTGGGTTGCGGTTTAGGTCAAGATTTTAATTTAGTTTTAGTCCGAAAATTTTAATTAAATATAACTGAACTTATTTAAAGGTGTGTTTATCTCCTTCGTCTGACACTCAAACTGTTTGATACCAATATAAAACAAGGTCGAAATACCTTAGTTTACATACTGTAAATCTTGATACTGTGGCAGTACAGTCAGCATACACGTGTAAACACAGATTTTGTGTCACGATACTAACTGTACGTGCAATGCCAGCTTGTAACACATCAAGACGTGCAGATATTCTTCATTTTTCTAGTCGGATTTCTTATCGTATGTTTCTTACATGACTTACGGTAAAAATATTGTATGCGGTATTATAGCTATATATTATAATAATAATAATATTGACACACTTTTTACACAAATTATCTTGCCCCAGGTTAAGCATATATAGCCTGTGTTATGGGTTACAAGACAATGATATATTTAATACAATATACTTACTTAAACATACATAAATTTATATTAACATACATATAAACATACATAAATACATTTAAACATCCATGACTCGGAAACAAACATCCATATTCATCATATAATTATAAGTTCTAAAATTGGCATAAATTATGTGTTAATATCAATTTCAGTATTTCAATAACAACTTCTTATTGCTTGTTTTTAAATTATATGCAACTCTTGTCAATTTTGCCTAAAAGCTTATATCAAAATAGTAAAATACATTCTCCTATCCATCATCTACAAGCCACAAAAAGTTATCAAAATCAACACCTCTCATATAAACTGCGCGTCACTTTGTCTATGACCACAGCCTTCTAGAGGTATACTATTATACCTTAGCACAGGTTTAATATGTCTTCTTTATATAGTGCTGAATGGTGATATCAAAGCCAGCACTGACCTACCCGACCGCGTGAGAGCCTTACACAAGATGCCGTAAATGGTGCAATACACTGCGGTACTGTCAGCACTTCTCAAACTTTGGCATTATTTTTCACGAGATTAATAATATAATCTAATAAACTTACAGGATATCTGGTATTTCGCACACAAATATTGTCCCATTACAACTAGTTTATGACCTAGCTATAAATTCGTAATTAAACTAGCAGCAGATATGTTTGAGGCGTTTAAGCAAAAAGCAATCATATATCGTGAATTTATTATATTACAAAAAAGAATAGGTAGGGAAATTCAAATATTTGAAAAGTAAAACCATTGGTCAGAACGTATTAATTAAGTTAATAGTCAACTAGTCATCACTGATGGTCAGAACTGATTTTAAAGAAAAGAATGGCGACAAGAATGTCAATATTCAACCTATCTGATTATATATTTGTATTGAACTATGATGACATCATTCCCTATTTAAGAAAAAATAATACTTAAATTACTATTAATTGCTAGACGGAAAAAATTAAGACCAAAAGTTGTAACGACACTTTTTATTTATATATAAATAGTTAACAAGTAACAATTATTGACATTTGACAGATTTCTAAATTAGATTGATTGATTATTTTATTTATTTAGAGCATTGGAAACAAGGCCAAGCCAAACCAAAATACAATAAATGAATATTTAAATCAATTCAAATAGGTTTATAACTGCAAAATTACATTGACATAAGAGCAAAACATTATGAAGTTTATAGTACCTATTCTCGTTGGGCGCGCACAACGACATCTAAATATAAAAGTTTTCAGAAATTTTCTGAATTTTGCGACATTGATTATTTTTTTTTGGTTTTTTCGTCCATTATTAGGACAGACAAAGGTTTCAAGCCAATACAGCCGTATTCGTTAATATTTAATAATTTATTGCACGATTTTTACAATATTGTTCTTTCTACAAATGTAGAATAGCACGACGACTAAATAATTTTAAGGATTTGTTTTGTTACGCCAAAGAAGTATAACTTCTTGCGTGAAAACTGGATTCTTCATTCAGTAGAAACTGCCCATTTTTTTTAGTAAATCAGTAAAATTAATAGTTTTATAATAAGGAACTTCTTTCCTATCTGGTGTCCCACGACACCACACGGTTTTTTAAAGTTATATAGCGAACTATCGAATAAAAAAAATGTATATTATTTATCCTCCTTTTCTTTTCTTTTATTTCTGCAGCTGATAACAACTTTTCACCATTCGCATCAATTCTATATTTGCACATAATATCATACCTAATCAAATATCTAAACTTATTAAAGTTTGAGAATCAGTGCACACTAACGACACCTGTGGTTTAGATTGTGTCATAATTTAAAGCAAGCGGAGACTACCGTTCAGAGGTCCTACATTTAACGTGAATTATATAAGTTGCGACACTTAATTGACAAGCGTGCAGGAATAATTGGCGTTTGTTTTTGTTTTTATTGTATACACAGACAAAGCAGCTTACCTGCGGATTAACAGGATTAGTATTTCTTTTGTTATGTTTTTTCTTTTGGAGTGGAGGACAAATGAAGGTATGGGGTACCTGATGGTAAGTGATCACCGCAGCCCAATATTTCTTGTAACAACAGAGGAATCACAAGAGCATTGCCGATCTCATAAAGCGTCAAATAAAGTACAATTTTTTTGCGATAGAGACCATCCCGCGGTGTTAGAGGTCTATGCCTGAAGTACAGTTGAGACAGAAAACTGTTAGGCGAGCTCTGTTTTCGTTGGACGTCAGGAAGTCGAGCGGGCCGGATGGCATTTCTCCAATCGTGCTTAGAACGTGTGCCCCTGAGTTGACGCGGTGCTAACGCGTATATTCCGGCACTCATATACAAAAGGCGTAGTCCCTGACTCATGAAAGTCAGCCCTTGTCCATCCGTTCCAGAAAAAAGGAGATATTTCGGATCCGGTAAACTACAGCGCTTAGAGCTATTACTTCTCTGCTCTCCAAAATCATGGAGAGCATAATTAACCACCAGCTCTTGGTATATCTAAAGCCTCTAGAGGGACAACATTTGATCAACGACCGACAATACGGCTTTCGCCATGGTCGGTCGGCAGGCGATCTTTTGGTATACCTACCACATAGATGGGCGGCGGCTATCGAAAGCAGAAGGGGAAGACCTGGCTGGCCTGGATATAGCGAAGTCATTTGATCGAGTATAGTATAAGGCGCTTCTCTCAAAACTTCCACCAACGATACTGTTAAAACCACAAAATATAAGTTCATTGCTATAAGAAATATTATATTTATTTTTTCGTAGTTTTATTTGTGTTTTTTTTTTCTTTGCTGTGTTTTATTTCTCTCTCTTTGAATGTCAGCGACAGAAAAACGTAATGATGGAACTGTAGGCAATAGATTTATGCTACATTTGGTAATAGGCTAAAGTTTTGGGAGGCTGATAATAGTCATATATATAAAAGTTTGTGTAAATATGACGTAGTAGGAATATATAGTATTTGTATTTTTTCTGATCATTTTGACTGCGATCATAAAAATATGAGATATGTCTACACGGCGGCCTTTGAAGTTTAATTATATACTGGTCAAAGTCCATGGTAGCCGATCAATAACCTTACATTATTTAAAAGAAACACATTGATTTATATTCAGAAAAAAACTTTTAAATTATACGCTTCCACGTGCTTCCACTGCAATGCAGTCACAGATAACTAATAAACTAACAAGCGTTCAATACATCGCTTGCTATTCGCATGTTCAACTGTCAAACGGTGAAGTTGCTTGTCAGTGTAATGCAAATAGCTTGTCATCGTCGCCTCGTATGTTACAGATGTACATGCTAATAACAAATTACCCTGTAGTGCTGTGAATCATAATAATTACAGTGACCATGATTTTCTTGAATATAAGAATACTTATTTATTGCGATACTTCATAATATTTAATTTTAATAGGTTTTTGTCAATACTTGTTTGTGTTTAATACTATCTAAAAATAAAAAAATAATTAAAAGGTTAGTATTAAATTAATATTAAAGGTAGATATTATCTAATACATTTTTTATTACCTGTTATTCTAACAGTAATTAATGTTAAACTTGATTTGACTCCAATTACGTACTATACACATATAAGGAGTCTGATATCGGGAAAAGTGTGCTTACAGACAATGTAAGCACACTTTTCTGCGTAGTTGTGTGTCAACTGTCACTGTCCGAATCGGTTTCTACATCCAACATACGTTACCTGAACCGAATAAATGTTTTACATTGCTGCTTATACACCTAGTAAATTTTAAGCAACTGGAGTTGCGGCAATGTATAAATTCATAAAGTCTTCTAGTAATTAGTGGCGTATTCCATATTTCAACTTTGTTTTTATGACATGATTTGTCTATATATATACAGAATGTCATTGCTTGACTCCATTAATATTCGTATATAACGCTTTGATATGTTTGTTTATACCTCAAAACGTTGTCACCCTAATACTGTAAAACTTAGTATCACCTACATTCCGGTTTCTCGAGGATTTATAATAACATAAGTTTTTTCATCAGCGGCGCCAATAAGGCCGGTTTTATATTTGTATATTAATACGATACGTAATTAAACGAATAATGGGTAATGTCTGATATGCGGATACTGGCGGTGATTGATTCATTATAAATCGATATTCACTGAACGTGTCAAGTTGAAACCTTTTTTTTTCTTTAATAGCTTGTTAATTAGGGGCCAGAGCCGTCAACATTTTAATTCTCAATTTTCGTTTGGGGATTTAGTACGTGTAAATATATTCTTTCGTTTTGTTATTTATTGATAATCATTTGTAGAACTCAAGTTGCGTATAACTGTGGGATATTGTATAGTAATTTAACACAAAAGAGCTTGCGGAATATCTGATAATACGTAGTTACCGCACATATGCCAATACAACGCATCAGAGGAATCAAGAATCATGCCGGTCTTGAACCACTCACGCAGGAAAAGATCCCAACAGTTTTTTTTATCGAAAAAGGAGAACAAACGAGCGTACGATTCACCTGGTGTGACGTGATCACAGCCGCCCCCATTCTCTTGCAACACCAGAGGAATCACAGGAGAGTTGCCGGCCTTTAAGGAAGGTTTACGCGCTTTTTTGAAGGTACCCAAGTCGTATCGTCCCGGAAACACCGCACAAGGAAGCTCATTCCACAGCTTTGTAGTACGTGGAAGAAAGCTCCTTGAAAAGCGCACAGTAGAGGACCGACACACATCCAGATGGTGGGCATGATATCCTAATTTGTGGCGTGCTGTGCAACCACTGAGAGATACTTGCAGAATTGGTGCTCTAGATAACACCATCAGTGACCAGTTTACCTAAAAGGGGTTTCGAAACAGTAACACCCACGCAAAAGCCGCTACCAAAGAGATGCAAATTTGAGTCTACCATGGTCGACCCACAAAAGAGCTAGAACTTCTAGAACTACGAAAGTAACTGTCGTGGCGAAGCACAACCCCTCCAAGACCTTCACAAAAGAGGAATTAAGTACCACTGAGGAGGTGCTGTAAACTTTTCAAATTTTTTTTGAAAATTTTTAAGTGTTTGTCTATTCTTTGTAAATAGCGATGCCTTTCCCACAAAAAAAAACTTTTCTGATAACCAATAGGGATATATAAAGATTTATATCATATAACTCATAATATAACCAAAGACATAGCCCAAATGATTGCGAAACTGAAATGGCAGTGGGCAGGGCACGTGGCCGGTGGGGCAGAAAAGTGGTAGTGTTGGTAGGCCCCCGAAAGATGGACGATCTGGTCAACATCGCCGGAATACGTTGCACGAGGGCAGCGCAGGACCGATCGTCGTGGAGACTTTTGGGGGAGGCTTTTGTCCAGCAGTGGACGTCTTCCGGCTGATGATGATGATTATGATGAACTCATAATATTACGAAATTGTGTTCCTTCCCATCAATAGTATTAATAATACCTGTCCCATATTAATAACACAACATTTTAAATTTTAGAATTACTTAACATTAAATAATTTGAAGTAAACCTTTAACAAAGAACGGCGTAACCATAACATAAACACCACGCAACCTTCAAGCGCGGGTGAACGACCGCTTGTGAAAAAGGCTTACTCAGCACAAATCATGCACAATGACATCGTGTTTTCACACGGGAAACTCTACTGTTTCTTAAAATCTTGTTGCTATGCGGAGATTTATACTGTAGTAATTAATGTTTCATAGTCAAATATTAAAAAAAATATTTCGCTGCTTTAGTATTGTTTCTCATGATTATCTAGGTGTTGACTTCTTTAGTGTGTGCTTTTACCAGTGGGAGGCTCCTTTGGACAGGATGCCGGCTAGATTATGGGTACCACAACGGCGCCTATTTCTACCGTGAAACAGTCATGTGTAAACATTATTGTGTTTCAGTCTGAAGGGTGCCGTCTTGACATCCTATGTCTCAAGGTGACGAGCGCAAATGTAGTGCCGCTCAGAATTTTTGGGTTTTTAAACAATCTTGAGCGGCACTGCATTGTAATGGGCAGGGCGTATCAATTACCATCAATGTCCTGCTCGTCTCGTGCCTTAGTTTCATTAAAATATGATGAGATTTTATTTTGGGAATATTGAATGAGACTGAGCAATCACGTTCGGCTAAGTCACACTCTTTCGGGAAAATTCGGCTCAAAGCGACTAAGGAATGTCAAGTCAGATCAATCAGGGCAAAACTTATGCTAAAATGCTGCCAGTATTCTTGGTACACTTCCTCCTAGTAACAGTACTTCATGTACTGCCTTATTGTTTATTTTTTTGGTAAGTTAAAAAAAAGTTTTTCAAAGTATGAACTGGGTTTACAAATCGTTAATCGCAGGAAAACAAAACGTTAATATCCCGCTAACTAAATTAAAATTCGGTTATTAATTGCATTGAAATTCTTTCAAAATGTTTTTATTTAAGTGTGTGATCGCCTTAATGCTTCCTTCAAATAATATGGATTCCTACATCGTTACTATATATTCCTCAAAGTTATATTTTTTAGACCACTTTCTTCATACTTTGGGGTAATTTTAGAGAAATTCACAATATATTTTTTGGAATTTTTATATAGAATCTTAAGGCTTTTTTTACATTTGTTGGAGAAGGCGAGTTTACTATTTTATTATATTTATATTTAAAGTCTTACTTTACCATTTCGGCTTTATTCAGATTTGTATTGGGTGGGCTATTTAAAAAAAAGTGTGTGTGTATGCACGCAAGAAGTTATACTTCTTTGGCCTAACAAAGCAAAAATCATTAAAATGATTTATTCCTCGTGCTATTCTACGTTTGTAGACAGAACAATATTGTATAAATCTTGCAACGATGGCTTTGACAATTAATTATTAAACAACGAATACGACTGCACGGGCTTGTAACCTTTGCCTATCCTAATAATGGAAGAAGAAACAAAAAAAAAAAAAATGAATGACGCAAACGTCAGAAAATTTTAGGAACCAACTTCACCCTGTTACTTTTGTGTTACAGCGATGCGCGCGCATCTTAAAATTACACTCTAATCCTTTTTTCACAAGTTTAACTTCAAAAAATCACGATTTTATTATTTTAATTTTTGTATTGACTCAAAAAGTGATATGACACGGGAAAGGTCTCGTCATACAGCCAGCATGTTCTGCTTACTGATAAGTTTAAAAAACGAAGTATGAATAATAATTATTATAGTCTGGACGTGGATGTGGTATCGCTTTCTGCTTTAAATAATGTAATATTAGAATAACAAAATATTCTAACTTATAATTGCATTGCATACATTTTATTGTCTAAATTTCCATGTGTCTTTAATTTTATTGCTTCTCGTCAACATTAATTGCTTAAAATATGAGCAACAAAGGAAACAAAATAAATATTAAACAAATGTTTACGCTCAATTGACAAATACTAAATATTTAAACGTTATTAATCTTTTCTTATTCATCAATAAATTTAATTCGATTTTGTGGTTATGTATTCTAAAACACCTAAGTTTATGTGTATCAAAGAGGATTTAAATACTACGTAATAAGTGAAATTTGAAATTTAGCTAACCGTGCAGTGAGATTTGACATAAGTTTGAAATAGTAACTACAATTGGGCGACGAAGTATAATCCGTCTAAATTTGGGAGTGAACAGTTGCTAACACCGTAATAGATTCCGACTGTCTTTGTTTTTACAAGATTATAGCCGTCATCTGTCAATCTATCAATGACTGCATGTTTTATATAATCGGGTGAATCGCTTTTTTCTTAGAGAGTTTCCTACGTTCCCAGTTCACTAACGTCACAAACTTGATACGGTATAATATCTCTGTAGTTGCAATAGTGGGTTTCTAGGTATATCTCTAGATTGTTAGTTATCCTGTTCTATAAATTAATTAATAAAATAAATAAGGCACCCCCCAATTTTACTAAGTACTCAGATAAGAGTATCCACAGTAAATTGTAGTACTCCTACCACATTTGCCTTAAGTCACAATATCACTAATTTTTAAATTAATATCTTAATTATAGATGCCTACTTCATACTATACTAGAGAGAGTATTAAGTGTTTCACTTCATGGTTTTGCAAAGCACTGATCGCGCGATCGTAAAAAACCGCTCTCGCGTTTCTCCAAATGTATTGTATATCTCACAACTCAATACAAAAACATATCTCGAATGCGTGTGAACTATAAAACAAAGATTACGAACACCAAACGAAAGCATAAATCATAAGTAAGAAAAAGTGGATATACACTCTCCACGTGATATGAATGTAGAAATATAATTGCTATTGCTTGCTCGGTCAAAACGCGAAACGCTTGGCGAGATAATGGTTTTGCTTTGAGATTAAACACTCGCTTAGAATTATTGTTTTTAATATCTTCGTTTCATTAAAAAATATTGAATTAGTTATTTTGCGTTTAAATTCCGCTAATATTTGTCTTTAACCACTTTGACATGTGTTTTGATTTTGCCTCTGGATCGAGAGATTTTGGATCTTCATTTTCTTCTGTCATTGTGTATTTCTTTTTCTTATTGACAGACACCAAATCGATAGCGGACAATCTTTTAATGGTAAGTGACCTTCCTCTAACATTATTAGTAATGGAATTTCAACCGAAATTTTATCAGCTATTTACCGTTTGTGTGTTTGTAGGATAATCGTCCGGTAAAAGACATACAATGAAGCAACGGAAGTAATGTAGTCGTTTCATGCGATTAAATTGCAGTAATACGTCATATGTGGCTAGATTTCAGAGCGCTAGTTTGCCGCTACGAGATACTTTACTATATGGATGAAACCCAGTTTCTTTGAGCTGACCTTCTAGTAACATGTTACTGACAGGCGTCATAATGTCGAAGAACCGTGATAAAATGAATGGGATTTTAGTGGTAAACGAGCCAAGACATAGCTCGATGTAAATATCTTCCGGCACTCGTCGATGATTTCCCCAGAGAGTCTTGCATAGCCAGTGTATACGGCAACTACAAAACTTTTATCTCAAGAATTCACCACGAAAATAATGAAAGATTTAACTATTTCTGAAAGAACTTCAATAAAAGTCTTCAACTGTCGAACGTAGGGATTATTTAATAGTAGGTTATCACTTTAGCAGTCATTACGTCAAAAAATTATAAATTCAAATACTCGAGAGAGAAGTTAGGCAAAAAAGGGGAAGCCCTACTTCATAGCTCTTGTATTTGTGAACGTTGTGGTTCATTGCCCCGTAGGTATTGAGTTATTGATTAGCATTCCTAATGTCTGACTGAGGTCCATGGGTCTTTTAATGTATGAATACATACAAAGATAATAAGGGAAAATATGAAGTGCTGTAAGCAGAGATCAAATGTACAACACTTTACATATGTGAGAGTTGTAGAATGTGCGTGTCAAACAATATTACTTATAATTATTTATTTATAAGATTAAAACGCAAGTAATTATATTACATTAGGTTTTTATTAAGAATGTAACTTTTATGCAAAAAACTAAAGTAAAAATATACTAACAATTACACGCGTTTCAATCCCTTGAAAAGTATTTTATTTAAATAAATGTGTGTTAATCAAAGAAAATACTACCTCATACACGGACTAGTAAAAAAAGAAGGACTCCGCGCCGTGATATTAGCAAGTGAAGCACCTTGATGCTGGTGTGTGTGCGGTTACGGGGTATACCATATACACAACTTTTTCTCCCTTAAATAATCATATATCCACAAATACTTTTATAGTATTGGTTTACACTTTTTCACAACGCACGACGGCATTCTTAAAATATTTTATTGCGACCGGCGACGCAAACTGATCTGTCACAGACGATGGCAAATCTCATAATGGCGGCCGATCGGCTTGTA
>CATIXQ010000018.1:11443590-11510456 GCA_949711755.1 Leptidea juvernica | reverse complement strand
TGTCACAGACGATGGCAAATCTCATAATGGCGGCCGATCGGCTTGTACTAGTGTAAGTGGATGCGTGGGGCTATGTATTTACACGTTTACCGGCTTGTTTTGGTGCCTCACTGTTATGTAAGGTGACACGGAGTCCTTCTTATTTTACTCGTCCGTGACCTCATAATGCAAGCTTGCAGTACCTAATCATCTATATGAATAAAAGTCTAACCACACCAAATGATGGTGGACAGCTAGGCTCACTATAAATAGTATGTGTATACTATACTATGTACTTTATGTAGGTATGTTAATTTATGTTGCTCGAAGTGCAGTTTGTTTCACACAGAGAGCGTAAACACAAATTCACACGGTAGAACACGGAGGTACACACTAAACAACAGTGTTAACCCCGCGAACTATTCCACTGAATAGTGTCGGAACAGGTTGTAAGGGATTCATTGTGTGTACGCAGCGATATCTTCCTCGTCATGTTGTTACATGTGGTGCAAGTGATGCGCTGAGCGATAACAACTTACGACGAATATTATATTTTTTATAGCAGATTTTTACACTTATTACTTTAATTTATACTTACTTTATCAACACCATTTTGTTTGTATACGTAATGGACACAATTAATAGTTTTAACTCCGAATCAGTTACTACGCTATCTGGAGAGCGCGTCCTGTATAAGATATCCCTTCTGCAAACCGGATACACATATTTGGAAACGACTCTACGCTGGAAATAAAGCGATGAACTAATAAATGGTTAAATTATATATATTTTTAACGAGCGGTACCACACCTTGAATCACAGTTAATTTGACACATACAATTATTAAGTTTAATTTTTTTTGTTTAATATCTCTTATCCAAATCACCTATAAATGTGTATTGGAATACTTGTATACCTGTTCAGAGATCTTTTAGTTAAAAAAATACAGCCGAATTTAAAAAAGAAAACGCCGAGTTCAGTTAGATTGTGAGGTTTTATTTTATGATTAGTTTAAATTAAATCAATGAAAAGTCCCTAATTAGAAGAAGTAAGTATAACCGTAAATAAAAAAGAAATCATTGGCTTTTTTGAAGATTCAGCATCACCCGCTTAAGTATCTATTTTAGACCAGACTCAAACTTTCTCATGGTTCGTTGGCAGAAACGATCTAGTCACCAACAAAAACTTGTCTGATGAAAAGGGAGAACAGATTTTTTATCATGTTGACTCAACGCAAGTACTTCCTCTAGCCATATTTGTGTACATCTAACGTTTTATATACTATCATTGCGCATGTCTACACTATATTTTATGTGTAACTTAGAGAAGAACAATGCTTAATTTGACAGTATTATTACTGAATCGCTTTAGATAATAAGCAACTATTAAATAATTTATATACCTTATAATAAATTATGGATTATAAAGAGAGAGAAAATCTAAATTGAAACTGACTATTTTCTAAGGAATAGCGATAAAGCGTAGACGAGGTTACTCCCTTCAAATACGAGGAACATCACGCAAGGTAAGTACAATATCGACATGAAAATATTGTAGAAGAATGTTATCAAAAAGCATAATTTTGTAAGGTCTGTGTGTCGGTCACTTTTAAATTTTAAAATTAGGCTAAGCTTAAAGAACATAAAACTTATTGCGATATTGTTCTAAGTAATATGATTTTTTCTCCTCTTTTTTGCGTTGGTAGGTATTTTTGACAAATAAAATACCATACCATGTAAGTTTTGTATACATACATATGTATGTTATATGTCTTATATTCTATATACTACAAATATATAGTATGTTCATTTATTGCCAAGTCAAGTTATGATAAATAAAATCTACACCCTTAGGTTTACCGGAAAAGATCGCTGATTAGCTATAAGGTGGCCTTGAAAGAAATTGTATTGTTATTTTTTAGTGCAAAAAAGAATTGTCATTCATTTATTCATGTCATTCTTAATATGATATGCATAAGTATTATGATGAGATACCAATGTGAGTTAAGACTTAAGCTCAAACTGATATAGTGAATTATATTAAGTAGACTTTTCATGGAAGAAGAGAAAAAATGAGCATACAGCTCAACCCATGTCAAGTGATTACCGCCACCCGCGTTCCAACAGTAGACGAGCATTGCCGGTCTCACCCATATCGTATTATCTTAGAAACACCACACAAGGAAGCTCATTCCACAATTTGTTTTTTTTTTATGAAAATAAGGGACGAGACGAGCAGAACGTTTAGCACAATGCAGTGCAGCTCAGGATTCTTAAAAAACCCTAAAAATTCTGAGCGGCACTACAACTGCGCTAGTCACCTTCAGACATAAGATGATTTCTGACATAAGATGGCCTCATTTGTCAGTAATTTCACTAGCTACGGCGCCCTTCAGACCGAAACACAGTAATGCTTAAACATTAACTCATCACGGCAGAAATAGGCGCCGTTTTGGTACCCATAATCTAGCCGGCATCCTGTGCAAAGGAGCCTCCTGGTGGTTGTACGTAGAATACAGTTCCTAGAAAAAAGCACTATAAAGGAAGGCCAGACAATCATCAACCAATCAGACCAAACATGATAGATGTCTATAGAGCCGCATCATACAGACACAAGGGTCCAGTTTTTTTAATTCTAGGCAGACGATGTTGGGATGCAAAAGTCCGTATATGTAGGTAGTAAGTAAATTTCCTTTAAATATGCTAATGAAAAAAATATACCTACTTATGTAAGTATATACATAATATAATACATAGATATATTCTCAATGACCGTTACTATTTGAGGCAATCTTACAAAATCTACCTATTCAATCAACCATCTATTTTAAGTAATATTAGTAAGAAAACATACGCAAGATTGTTACTTATAAAGAAGAAACAATGAAACATTAGGTACTGTAATAAATAGTGTATTTAAAGATATTTGTCGTGAAACGAATACGGGTCTGCGAATTCTGCAAGTTGTTTCATTCAATTTTCTTGCTAAGATCGATCCCGTACAGAGCAGGAAATTATCTTCGCTACACTTAACAGAGATCCATCAACCTTGAGCTGAGCTTGAAGATATTACCTGAAACAAAAGATATAAGACGAATTACTCACTGAAGAAATTAAACGAAAATTGTTAAAGTATTATTAGTTCATAAGATTTTATAAGTGTTAATTTAACGTTACATTAGTTTACTAGCAAAAATAAGTTTTTCTTTATTTAATAACCAGCCGGTTCCGCCGGCTTCGCTACTAGGTTAATTTTAAAAGGAATAATTTTGAAGAACTTTGGAATTCGAAAAATAAGTAGCCATAAACCATCTAGGATAAATTTCGCATTGAATGGTGGTAATTTCATGTTGATACGATCAGTGGTTTAGGCGTGATTGAGCCTCAAACAAACCATTTTCATTATATATATATGTATAGGCTAGTCGTTCCCGGCTGCTCCGCTGGGCGGGAACGGATATTTTATAAGGACATAAAAATACAATAAAAAAAATAAGTAGCCATAAACCATCTAGGATAAATTTCACATCGAATGGTGGTAGTTTCATGTCGATACGAGTGGTTTAGACTTGAAAGAGTCTCAAACAAAGACTATTATATATATATATACTAGCTGACCCAGCAAACGTATTGCCGATATTTAAATCGCGATACAAAAGAAACTGTTGATTGCAGATGGGTGAAAATTTGAAGTTGTCTGTATTTTTAAAGCTGACTCATAATCAAACAAATTTAAAAAAAAATGTCAAAAAATTAAAAAAAAAACTCATAACATTTAGGGGGATGAAAAATAGATGTTGACCGATTCTCAGACCTACCCAATATGCACTCAAAATATAATGAGAATCGGTCAAGCCGTTTCGGAGGAGTTCAATGTTTAACACCATGACACGAGAATTTTATATATTAGATATAAATATATTTCGCGGGAAGACACCAAATGGCCCACCAGAAGACCAGGGTTGGTTTTTAAACCAGCAAACATGTTGAATTGGGATCATTTTTGGTTACGTAAAGGTTGTATATATTTTTCAGATTTTGTTTGTCTCATTTATAAGTTATTTTATTAAAATAGGCGTTACTTTGCGGAAATCCATAATTATACAAATGATTTAGTTTTTTCTTTAGTGTTAATTCCGCCAATATTTGTTTCTTTCAATCTCGTGCCAGATTTTGGCGAGACAACACGTCCTGAGGATGCCTCGTGTAGAGTCGATGCCTCGAAACACGTGTCGAATTGTTTTAAAAACAAATATTGGTGGAATTAACACTAAAGAAAACTTAAATCATTTGTATCATTTATAAGTTCTTTTTAATTTGTTTGTATTTATGTGTAATATAAATTCCAATAAACATTTTTTCATGTTATTTTTTCATTTTTCCTTATTGAGGCCGGTAACACTTTGTTGTCCCTGAGGTTTTGCAAGAGGCTTCAGTATTTGATTTGAAAATTTAATTGGTTGCATTATTTTGTATTTGCCATTACTCTCGTTTGGGTAGTTGGTTAGAGTCAGAGACTGGTAGGACATATTAGTATTTCGTATTACTAGCCTTTTTTTAAATAAAACAAGGTACGAGACGAGCAGGACGTTCAGCTGATGGTAATTGATACGCCCTGCTCATTACAATGCAGTGTCGATCAGGATTCTTGAAAGACCCAAAAATTCTGAGCGGCACTACAACTGCGCTCGTCACCTTGAGACAAAAGATGTTAAGTCTCCTTTACCCAGTAATTTCACTAGCTACGGCGTCCTTCAAACCGAAACACAGAAATAGGCGCCGTTGTGGTCCAACTGATAAACTAGCCGGCATCCTGTGCAAAAGAGCTTCCCACTGGTGAAGATTACCAGAGACCACATAGATTTGGAAACCTCGCGCAAACTAATCATCTTCATAACAACTTTTGGGATAACTTTTGTTCAAAAACATTAACATTTGAAAACTCAACAAAATGTTACGTTTTCAAGATAATCTATTTAAGAATTAGTAGCAATCCGTAATTACCAGTTACACAACTCCACCGAAAACAGTTTAACGATCGATACAGACTAATTTTACACGATTCAAGTGTTAACTGACAGCTGCGCGATACTTCTGAAAGGATTTCATTTAAACAGTTACTTTTACTTGAGTTTTACGAGCGCTATCAACTCGGCTGCTCTGTTTTGACTTTGGAGATGTTTTGGTCGAGGCTATCAGAAACATTCTGGAGATTTCTTACTTTTAGAAGACTCTCCAGTTCATACTAATGCAATTTTAACTTGATTATTAGCTTAAAACATTTATAAACAATTTTTTTTCTTTACTAGCTAGAATCTTAATAGTTGGAATAACATAGCAAGATTTATGAACGATATACTATTGCTATTTGGATAAGAGAAACTCAAAGTCAACAATATAGCCCAAATGATTGCGAAACTGAAGTGGCAGTGGTCAGGGCAGATAGTACGACGGAGAGATAGCCGGTGGGGCAGTAAAGTCCTCAAATGGTGACCTCGTACCGGAAGACGCAGTGTTGGTATATCCCCACAAGATCCGATCTGGTCAAGATCGCCGGAATACGTTGGATGAGGGCAGCGCAGGACCGATCATCGTGGAAATTTTCCAGCAGTGGACGCCTTCCAGCTGATGATGATGATCATGATTTTGTTAAAAGCGAAGGAAGCCCAGGTGATAATATTATTGCAATACCACAATGTCAAATTATTTCAAATAGGTATTTGAACCGTATCGACGGAGGTGACGCAATATCGATAGAATTGTTGACTCTCACCACGAAGCTTCCGGTTCGATGCTCGCCCGTATCAAGTATTAATGTGTTTTTGGTTTTCAAATTCATAATATATAGTACGTTTAATCGACGCTTTATAAGGTCGTGAAAGTTCTTGTCATTCCGATAGCAAGGTACACGAGATGTTACGCCGCGGTGATCACCCACCATCAGGTGACCCGTATGATTGCTCGTTTGACCCAATTTTTCATAAAAAAAAAAAACTAAAAAGTGTGTGTGTACTTATGTAGGTGTGCACGCAAGAAGTTATACTTCTTTGGCCTAACGAAGCAAAAATCATTAGAATTAATTATTCCTTGTGCTGTTCTACGTTTTTAGAAAGAACAATTTTGTAAAAATCTTGCAAAGATGGCTTTGACAATTTATTATTGAATAATGAATACGGCTGTATGGGCTTGAACCCTTTGCCTGGCTAATAATGGTCGAAGAAACCAGAAAATTTTAGGATCCAACTTCAACCTGTTACAGTGATGCGCGCGCATCTTAAAATTTCACACTCATCATTTTTCATAACGCGCCTAAAGAAGTATAACTTCAAAAATACAATAATAAACTCACAAACAAACACCGTGGGGTAGCGGCAACTTAGACAAAAATGTAATTTTGTATATAAATAAATAAATAAATACCCTTCCCACAGGCCGGCTTGTCTGTCGCGAGTTGTTGCCTCATTAATGGGCACCATTTTTCTAAATGACGTTCAAAATAAATTGTCATTGGATTTTTAATTCAAAGTTATATTTAATACGTAAGTTTCCATCCCTACTCTGTGGTTATATTCTCGTAGTAAGTATTTAATAAAATGCAAATTTTCATAAATTTTGCTATATGTAATATCGTTCATTTATAATTAATTTTTCTAAAATCATAATTAAGTAGGTACCTAAGCGTTAGAAATTTCGAATAATGCAGAGATTTGTCTTGACGAAGTGTCAAAACTATAATGTCGAAAATACCTGAAATTCTATCAAAATAAAATACTTCTAATAGCTATATTAAGCATAGACAAAGATAACTCTAATGGTTAACACTATAGTAAACTTAACTGCTAATTGGATGTCAAGTTTCAGAGAGTATCGGTAGAATTTGCGATTGCTGACACCCAAATCTATACTCTAATGTATCGAACTTACGCCTCATAGCTGTGCAGCAAGAATTCAATCCTTGAATACTCCTACAGATTTAGCTGGCCGATTGCAAAACAGATGGGCTTCGAAGGTAGAGCAGGTTGGTTCGATAAGTTAAATGTTAGACAATCTAAGTGCTTGTTCGGTTAGTGATTAATTGGGCCCGATTGTGGATAATATTTAGCGAAAGTGTTGGGTGGGCTTATGATAGACCAACTAGTGGTTTGATTTTTTAATATGGCCAAATACTGGACTGCCCGCTGGATCGATATCTTCAAAATAGCTCAGCTCAAACTGGAAAATCAACAGAGACTGTCCACCATCTAACTACAACGCTGCTATTCTTTGGGTTCAGCTCGCAGAGAGCCTATCAACTACGATAGACTTATGGTTATTGGATGGCACTCTGCCTAGGGGACGAAGCCCATCCGTTTGGTGACATCAGATATCGACCGAGATGGAGATCCCTCTGCATAACGCTCTCCAGACAACAAGTGACATGGAGAAGTGGAGAGCGGAAAACAGAATATTTGATAAACGGAGTCACATTCCTTAGCACTGAGGGTCCAACAAAGAATAAGAATGGCGACATAAAAATTTTTTTACCTATCAGAGTTTACTGATATAAAACCTCTACGATTTACGAAACTCTTCTAGTGATGCAAAACTTGTCAGTCTACCAGTCCCTGTGAACGGCTCGATCACATGGCCTTACCTAAAGACGTCGCTAAATTGTGGGTAGTTCTACCGCACCAGTGGGTGGTTCGTTTTCACAGTATGCCGGCTAGATTGTGGGTACCACAACGGCACCTATTTCTGCCGTGAAGCAGTAATGTGTAAGCATTAATGTGTTTCGGTCTGAAGGGCGCCGTAGCTAGTGAAATCACTAGATTACTGGGCAAATGAGACTTGACAACTTATGTCTCAAAGTAACGAGCTCAGTTGTTGTGCCGCTCAAAATTTTTGGGTTTTTCAATAATCCTGAGCTGCTGCACTGCGTTGTTATGGGCACAGCGTATCAATTACGATCAGCTGATCGTCCTGCTCGTCTCGTCCCTTATTTTTATAAAAAATCTATCACAAAAACTTTTTGACCTGATCGCCGCCAAATGCAGAGCGGATTTTGGATTTTAAGCTTTCTGCCAGATACAATTAAACTGTGGAACGATGCCATACTGAGATGTCTTCTTCAAAATAAATGCACACCTTCCTAAAAGGCCCTGCATCGCTGCTGTGATTCCTCTTGTGTGTAGAAGATGGTGTACCTAAGCCAAATAGTCAAAATATCGACACTGAAGCTCATAATGTACCAGTCATTTACCTATCAGTTCTTAATCTCAAAATAAGTGTATAGTACGTACAAAGTAGACAGACGGAACTGTGTGGGGTTGAGTGGTGTTACGTTACCGTCAGCCGACACCTTCCCACAGGCCGGCTTGTCTGTCGCGAGTTGTTGCCGCATTAGTGGGAACCAAGCGTTTTATGTAATACATGCATACCGTGATATACGATCATGTTTAATATCGTGACACCCAGAGCGCAATTGTTCACATGGAATCCTTAGATCTCAAGGCGCAAGAATCTCATTGAGCATTATGGTCTAAAAAGCCAAATGACCGTATCTTTTCTCTCCGATCGCGCAATGGTATTTCTTTAATTATCAATATATAATAAATAACACTAGAAACAAGATTTCATACAAAAGTGTCTGTATCAACATAAGATACACCAATTAATGCAAAATATTACAGACACGACTTACTTACGACGATTTTATTATATTACATATATAGATGATTGACCAGTAAAACTATTGTCAGAAAATACAATAACCACTTCAAAACTTTTATTGAAGTAGGCGTTACTTTGCGGAAATCCAAGATTATTCAAATGACTTAAGTTTTCTTTAGTGTTAATTCCGCTAATATTTGTCTTTAAACAATTCGACACGTGTTTCGCCTCTACACGAGGCATCCTCAGGACGTGCCGTCTCGAAATCGAGACATCGTGCCAGAGGCACTAAAGAAAACTTAAATGCTTTGGATACTTCAAAACTTTTCAAAATAGTTTCCTTATGATTATGACTAAATTTAAATGTACTTATTTTGTTAGAGTTAAAATCCGTAAGCTTTCATGCGTTGGGCATCCGCAATAACAGCGGGCCATTTTTAACTGTAATGCGCACCTAATAACCATTTTTTAATTTATTTCATGGCCGTAAAAAATATAATATGCCACTGCACGTAATTAGCTCACTCACTAATTGAAAGTGGCATAAATAACTATTATTAGTATAATATTTGAATATTATAACCAACATTCGCTTAGTTTCTGTGAAGCTATAGTTTTGTAAACAATAAACTATTCTATAGTGCCACAAAATTTTGCAATACACGAAACACAATCCGACTTGGGCCAACACGCATCCGTTTCCCAACCTATTGGTTACAATGGCGTCCTATCCATTGTGCGCTAAGTAGGTAAACAAATTTTTTGCTTGATACTGTACGGTTATTGGTGCGTCTACAAATCAATATGGCACTTGCACAGACTGTCAATAATTTGAGGCACAGGATAATTACTAGAGCACGTGTGCAACAATGGAGCTTCCCTCTTATATCCTACCCCCAAAGCAGACCTATTGTAACACACCCCTATCGGAGATAAGTACAATATTGATTATGATGGAAGATTCTAGACAATGCCAGTATCCTTTGGTAAGTTCTCATTTTTGCAAGTTTTAGTAAGTGTATATGAATGTTTACACCGTAGTTTTACCCCCTTATTCATAATATTTTGCTAACTTAACACAGTGAGTATTGCTTACATCTCTGCTCTGGCGCACCCCAGTATCAGCTCGATCCATTTGACCGCGTGCAACGCAGAGCAGCTCGAATTGTCGGGGACCCAGTGCTCTGTGAACGCCTGGATCACTTGGCGATGTGTAGAGACGTCGCTTCATTGTGTGTCTTCTACCGCATTTATCACGGGGAGTGTTCCGAAGAGCTGTTTAACCTGATCCCTGCCGCCGAAATCCACCTTCGCACGACACGCCACAAGTTAGGTTATCATCCTCACCATCTGGAGTCCACAGTGCGGTATCCAAGGAGCTTTCTTCCACGTACTACAAAGCTGTGGAATGAACCTCCTTGTGCGGTGTTTCCGGGACGATACGACATGGGTACCTTCAAAAAAAGCGCGTACACCTTCCTGAAAGGCCGGCAACGCTCCTGTGATTCCTCTGGTGTTGCAAGAGATTGTGGGTGGCGGTGATCACTTAACAACAGGTGACCCGTACGCTCGTTTGTCCTCCTATTCCATAAAAAAAAAATAACAACTTAAAGCATATTGCTGATTCTCACTCTGTCTTCTTCTCTTGACCTAAGTCAGAATGAGAAAAAACACTCCTTTTTTATGGAATAGGAGGACAAACGAGCATACGGGTCACCTGGTGTTAAGTGATCACCGCGGCCCACATTCTCTTGCAATACCAGAGGAATCACAAGAGCGTTGCCAGCCTTTAAGGAAGTTGTACGCGCTTTTTTTTGAAGGTACCCATGTCGTATCGTCCCGGAAACACCGCATAAGGAAGCTCATTCCTCAGCTTTGCGGTACGTGGAAGAAAGCTCCTTGAAAACCGCACTGTAGAGGACCGCCACACAACCAGATGGTGGGGATATGATAACTTGTGGCGTGTCGAGCGAAGATGGAATTCGGTGATCCAGCCGTTCACAGAGAACTGTGTCCCCCACAATTCGAGCTGCTCTGCGTTGCACGCGGTGAAATGGATCGAGCTGATACTGGGGTGCGGCAGACCAGACATGACAGCAATACTCCATGTGTGGCCGGAACTGCGCTTTGTAGAGCGCTAGAATGTGGGCCTGCTTGAAGTATTGTCGTGCTCTATTAATGACGCCCAGCTTCTTCGAAGCCAATTTGGCTTTGCCCGCCAGATGGCCACGGAATTGGCAATCAATTGTTGCTCCTTAACGGCTGTTTAAAGTTAGCGGACCATTATGAATAAGGGGCTTATAACCGGCTAGTTTCGGAATTAATTACTACATAGTGCACATTGTGAGTACATTTTGTACGCCCGCGAACGCCAATAGGGACACAAAACTTTCATTACCACCGGCAGCGCACCCCGTGCCCCCCGCCCCGTCAAGCCGCGCAATACGAGCGCAAATCCGCAGGGCTAGACGGGACATGACCGCGAACTTACTACACTTACCCTGATGAAGGACCTCCGAATTTAATCACAGAAAAAGATGGTGAATTCCAAAATGAGCCTTGCAATTTTTTTTACGTTATTATAGAGTAGTTGTAATAATTGAGTTGTTAGTCCGGATCGCACGGTACTTAATTATAAAGTTTCTCTTGCGTCCAACGGCTGTTATTTTCGGAGGAAGATTATATTCCGAGAAGTGAGGGAAATTTCTATGAAAATAAAAATCTTTATTCGATGGAAATACGGGTTTTCCCTGAAAAGAGACCTAAACTAACACTAATGCAGTTTTCGCCCCTAATAATCCGTGTTAAGTTTTTTTTAATGAAAATAAGGGACGAGACGAGAAGGACGTTCAGCAGACGGTTATTGATACGCCCTGCCCATTACAATGCAGTGCCGCTGACGATTCTTTAAGGACCCAAAAATTCTGAGCGGCACTACAACTGCGTTCGTCACCTTGAGACATAAGATGTTAAGTCTCATTTCCCAGTACTTTCGTTAGCTACGGCGCCCTTCAGACCGAAAAACAGTAATGCTTACATAAAAAAAAACATGCATAATCTAGCCGGCATCATGTACAAAAGAGCCTACCATTGGAGAAGATAATTCATTCAAATCATTATTAATTCTATTGAAAATACATTTATTCTATATTTGACGATTTGTATATTGCAAGTCACATGAAGTACAAAAGCGAATTAAATAATAATATAATATTTAATATCTAATAAATTAAATAAATTAACGAACGCACTTTTATCATTCAAATAATCTTTTACATATTAATATGATTCAGATCTATTTTATTTGTGTATAGGTAATTTTTCATACGATTTCATCAATTAACGCTTTTTTCTATATATATGTATTTTATATACGCGACAGACGTTGTTCTGTAGATGATAAAAAAATACTGTTTTATAGGAATTTGCCAATAATATTTCAATATATCAAGAATTATTTCGTAAAAAATGCTCCCTCTTATAATGAAATTGTTTCACAGCGAAACTGTCAAACCGTGCGTCACTAAATTCTCTCATAGAAAAAATATTGAGAATAAAAATAATTATGGGTCCCAAATCGAAATAAAAACTATCCTATCTCTCAAGTTGGACCAAACTGCTCTCCATGAAGTAATCATCATTAAAATCCGTTCATTAGTTTAGTAGTCCATCGCGGACAAACAACGTGTCACGTAATTTATATATATTAAGATTAATTGGACAAGGGCTCCTTCCAAATCATCAAGGTAGATGCAGTTTTCAATAAAAATAAAAATGTTTGTTATGTAACATAACTGCATAACATGTTATCGTACGAGTACAACACAGCCATTGACCTCTGCATCGACACATATCGTTCAATTTCTGATAACAGACTGCTCTGCTATGCGTTTCACGGTTATTTTGATTCATTGATAATTTTATAAATTTAATCTCGATAAATGCATTTTTCCTTTTTTTTATGAAATAAGGGACGAGACGAGCAGCACGTTCAACTGATGGTAATTGATATGCCCTGGCCCATAACCATGCCGCTCAGGATTATTGAAAAACTAGGACTAGTTTCGGAACATTTGGAGTTCCTTCATCGGGGTGAGTGTATTGAGCTCACGGTTAAGTTTCGTCTAACCTGCGTTTTACAAGTTATACAAGTATTATCTTTATAATATAACTCAATTTGTAAACTTAAATGAAAACAATCATGTGTCTAAACGCAGCACAAGACGCGCCAGCTACTTAGTACAAAGTAAGACTAGAACATATTATTATCGCGTACACCTTCCTTAAAGACCGGCAACGCTCCTGTGATTCCTCGGGTGTTGCAAGAGAATGTAGGGCGGAGATCACTTAACACCAGGTGACCCGTACGCTCGTTTGTTCTCCTTTTCCATAAAAAAGAAAAAAAAAATCGCAAGCGTGTGTGTATGTTTATTTGCGAGAGTGCTCAACTTTTTAGAGGAATATTTGTGACCATATTCCATACGACTATTCTTCTTGTTTTTTAACTCTAGGTCAAAATTATTTTCGAATAAGATCAATATTTTTAGTATCTGTATCTCTCCGTTCTGCTGCTTTTGGAAATTTTTGTTTCAGTGAGTGCTAGTATACATTCAAAAAGAACTTAATAATCATAGACTTGTATAAAAAGTATAAAAAACTTGTAGCCAAAGCATCCGATACAGAAAATGCCCTTCGAATAATATTCCTATATAGAATAATATAATAGAACTAGTGGACCCAACAGACGTTGTCCTGTACACATGTTTTAAATTTGAAAAATCGGTCCAGCCGTTAGGAGCAGTTCACTAACATACACATGAGCAGGAGAATTATATTATATGGGCGGAATTGAGAATCTAAATCAATCTCAAATTCACTGAAACAAACAAAAAAGTCATCAAAATCAGTCCAGCCGTTTAGGAGGTAGTTTGATTGTGAATCTAAACCATTTTCGAATCCACCTGAAGACACACACCAATCTCAAATTCACTGGAACACCCAAAAATATCATCAAAATCGGTCCAGCCGTTTAGGAGGTAGTTCAATTGTGAATCTAAACCATTCTCGAATCCACCTGAATACACACAGAAAGTTTCATTAGAATCGGTCCAGCCGTCTAGGAGGAGTTCAGTGACATACACACGCACACAAGAATTATATATATAAAGATATAATAATATTCCTACATACATAATATATAGAAGAGTATTCCTTAGTTCCCAAAATTTCGAAAACTAAATAGTTTTCGCGAGTGTCGCCCGCGTTCAGTAAAAGGCCTGATGCTAATGACTCTTTTAACAGACTACCCTCATGTCAACAAAATATAGTCATTTCTAAAATTATGTTTGAAACTAATCAATGTTAATGCATTTAAACAAAAAAAGTGTTTTAATGGCAATTATATTTTTTGAAAGAACCAGTACCATCTTGTACCTATTTGTGAGGAATATTATTTCAGTTGTATTGCAACTTTATAGATCTGTTACGAACGGCGAAACGAATGATTATTGTTATTTGTCAATTATTGATTATGTTCTCATGTACCTAAGAAAATGACTTTTTTTAAATAAGAGATATATCTTTAAGCTAATATAAATACATCAATGACTGTTTAACCTTGCCTTAATGAAATTTCCACTTACGTTTCTCACCGTTTGTCTCTCGCTCCAAACATATATTACATGTATATTTTATATTATCATTTCTATACCTTATTGAATTTTAAATGTTATAAAATATTTTTTTTTTAATATCAATATTAAATAGTGAATTAATAATAAATAAGATAAAAGTACTTTCAAAATTATTCACAATTTCCCATAGCTTCAAACCTTCACGTTCTGTTGCATTGCTAAACTAATTAGTACGCACTGACTGTTTACGCAGTATACACTAATTACACAGTAATGCACAGTACAAGTAACTACTACATTCGTTATATATATCGTCGTAGTCATAACAAGCAAGTCTGCCAATGGTTGACGATAACATCCCAAGGACCGTGGACGGAATCGAACATAATTTCCTTACGTGAAGATTTCAACACAAGCGACAGGAAGAACTTAGTTTCAATTTGTATTCAAATGTAAACAAAACCAAAATAAACTAAGCAAGTCGAAAAGATTTTAGAGCGATCACTTTTTTAATTTTAAAAGTTCTCTCTCTCCGCAAGACTGTGTCGCTCAATGATTTTTGGGAGAGAAGCACCTTGCTTGAGCACGGCGAGGCGATGGTTTGCTGAATTTGAGAAAGGTCGGGTTTCTTTACATGACAAATTTCGTGAAAGGCAGCCTTCAACTGCTGTCAACGAAAATAATGTGGCTACTGTTAAGCGGCTAATTGAAGAAAACCCGCGGATTACGTATGAGACAATTCGAGGACTATTGGGGATTGGTATGAGCCAAATTCAGAAAATTTTACACGTAGAATTGAAAGTTCGGAAACTTTGTTGTCGTTGGATCCCTCATGAATTGACAGCGGAGCAGAAGCGGGCTCGCGTGGAATGGTGCTCTCAGATGCTAATAGAAATAATAAATAGTATCTTGTGAATGGGTGTTTGAAAATGAGAACAGGCCAACAAAAGCGAGGCAGGCGAAAAACGTTGGAAAAAAACGGATCGCATTTTTTATCTCAGCTACGGGTCCCATCTACACAATTCCACTTGAAGATCAAAAGAGTGTTAATGCGGAGTGGTATTCTACCATTTATTTACCCAGGATGTTAAAAAAAGTCATGAAAGACGAAAGAGTACAACTACAAAAGTAAACCCATTTTGCACATAGCATAGCACCCTGTGATTTCTGTATTTTCCCCAAAATCAAGAAGGTTTCACTTTTAACAATTTCGAAGAGGCAGTGATAGCGTTCAATCAGCACGCAGAAAACATGCCTTCAGATCTGTGGTCCTCCTGTTTTAAAAAAATGGTTCGATCGCATGAAAAGATGTTTAAAATGTAAAAGTATTTTGAAAAGCAATAAACATAATATTTTGGTTAGAACATGTTCTTTTTTTTAAGTTACGCAAAACTTTTAGTGTGACCTACGTACTTCATATATTAAAGGTTTTTTTTACCTGACGTCTGAATTGAAGTGGTGTTGTCTTGAATAGGTCAAGGTTGTAGATTATTAACTTCATTATAAAGTTTGCATGTTCTAATAAGAATACTGTTCTGTCTATAATTACATTTTGCTAATTGTATTTCAAGTATGTTGCCTCGCCTTTGAGAGCTGACAGTGGTTCGTAAACCAATCTGCTCTAGCAGTTCTGCACAGTTTACTCTTTCGCTTCCTACATTAAGGATATAAGTATTTGAATAAAATTTTCAGATAACTTAATTAAAAAACTAAAAAGTTTTTGTTTAACTTAAATAATTTGTATTTATTCAGCCAAGAGATGTTTTTAAAAGCAAGCAACTCGAATTGTAAAGTTGGAATTGTAGATGGATATAAATATAGCATTCGTTAATAGTTCCTTAATCTGAACTATAATGATGTACTCAGACCTTAGAAGAAGGGTCGCAAGAAACTCAGCGGGCTTCTTCTTTTAAATATAATTTAATTACAGTACAATTTATTATGCAATTAGCCTGAGGGCGGTCAGCACATTCCCAAGGTGTCGTTATCATCCAGAAAGAAATTTATGTTATAGTAACCTTTACCGCAATTTTTTAACAATGATTTGAAATTTTATATTGTTTAGTACACTTTCTGAGATCGTGTTGTAAAAGCACACAGGTATATGTGAAAACAAAAGATTTTCTAACTCCACTGTTCCTGGTGTTAACATTATGATAAGCACAGTTTCTAGAAAATTCACTAACAATTATTTTTTCATGTAAAGCATTCTTAAATCTTTTTCTACATAATCTAGTCTGAGCTCTCCTGTCCAAATTCTTCCATAACGAGTTTCGAAGTAACAATAGATTTCAACCGACGGAGTATTTTGGAAATAAACTATACGGTAGAATTGTATATATATATATATATATATATATATTATTTACGGTGTGTGTGGACGATGCAGATACTCGTACTATACTCAATAACTTTTGTTTTGTACTCATTTACATTTACTTTTTTGACTTCAGTACTCATGTTAACCACTAACTATTTTAGGTTTTAGTATTTTTGGTACATCAGTTTACTTAATATAAGTATTTTAATTGAAAAGATATGTAAAACGATGAAAATGTAAATGTTGTATTAAAAATTTTTTTAGGCACTGAGTTTCTTGTCTCCATGAACCCTTAACGAAGTGGCGGTAAATTCAATAAGAAAAAAAAATTGACATTCATAATTGTCATTTCTGTTACCTACATGAGTAAAGTGAATTTGATTTGATTTGATGTTTATATATCTATACAGTGTCGGTAGTAACGATGTTAAACATATCCTTTTTTTACAATTTGGATAAAATTACCATCATGTATTTCGCGCGCTCGTCGACAACTTTCATAACAATTTACAATATGGAGTAGATACTAGATAATAAAAAGTTATTTGTATCAACGGCCTTACTTACGAACATAAAGTAACTCATAAAAGCTTCTATTTGCGATTCGCCCTATCGCTAAAAATTGCAACTTTAATTGCGTCGAACGAAGTGGAATGTTTATGGATTCGATATAGATTAATTCTTGACGATAGGGTTGTCACTTCATAGTTAAAAAGTGTGGGGATTATAATTATTATTGGAAAAATTTCATATGATGGAAAAATATTTATTATTTACATTTTCGATTAGAGAAATAAAATACACATCTAATGTTTGCGCGGCATATAAGGGATCAATAATATAATGAAAGAAAGAAAGAAAGAAAGATTTATTTTTATTTTGAAACGTATAAGTAGTTTTATACAAAGACATAACAAAAAAGATAAATATAAACTTAAGATTGATAAACAAGCAAAAAACAAAAAGACTGAAACATTTCTATTTATTATATACGATTCAAAAAATGGTCCCAACTCAGCATGTTGCTGGTTTGAAAACCAACGCTGGTCTTCCGTTGGGCCATTTTGTGACGTGCCGAAAAATATTTTGATATAAAATAAAAGTAAAACTTTTTATAATAATGTAAGAATATTTCAAAAAATTACTTTCGTTACACCTATCCTAAAAAGATGTAATTTCTGAATGCTCTTACACAAAAATAAATAAGAATAATAGTCGATTCAAATTAGAGTAGGTAACTAGAAATTCTTTTAGATTTTTATTATGAATGCATGTTGTTTCGTTAAATTTTGAACGTGATGATATAAAATAAATGCAAGCCAAAAATTAATCAATTTACTCAATCTTGTTGGTCGTTCCTCATCCAACCGACCCGTTACATTATAGTTATAACCATAGATCTCTAAATAAAAACTTACTAGAAGTGACCCAACTGCGTACAACATCACCTGACAGATGGACTTATAGACCAGACTTCCAGCGAGTAAGTAATGAATTGTAAGTATAAGTATAACTAGTAGTAAGCTAGAGATCCCGGGTTCGAATCCCGGTAGGTGCAAGCATTTATATGATGAATATGGATGTTTGTTTCCGAGTCATGGATGTTTAAATGTATTTATGTATGTGTAAGTAAGTATATTGTATTAAATATATCATTGTCGTGTAACCCATAACACAGGCTATATATGCTTAACTTGAGGCAAGATAGTTTGTGTGAAAAGTGTGTCAATATTATATTATTATTATATTATAAGTCGGAATATTGAACAGCTGAAACTCTTCTAGAACCAACAACCGTAATCAAAATAAAACATTTTGTCGGCAACTCTTTTAACAAAACTGCTGTTTTTATTAATAAAACTACATTTTATAGCGATAATTTTTCACAATGATATTCCCAATTTCTTCGTGTTGTCAACGTTCACAGCGTTGCTGCACAAGTCCGTCAATATCCATAGCGTTGCAATTTTATTTGCAAACCTTCCTAGCAATGTTATGATATTTGCAATAGTCGTCCTGCAAGGAATTACCACTTATGATAGTTCCATTAAGTTCTTATATACGTTTATATGATATAAACCTAGCTAAAAATATAAACTTTCTATAATATCATACAAATCAAACAGCTTGTTAAAAATAGTCGTAGCGTATTTTTTATCGTGGTCCATCCTCATAATTATAAATTGGCAAATATTTATTTTATAAACTATTTCACTTTTGGAACTACATTTTACTATTTTGCTGATAATTACTGTTTTTTTATAAAACTACTAGTGGCCCCGACAGACGTTGTCCTGTACACACGTCTTAAATTAAAAAAAACGGTCCGCCCGTTAGAAGGAGATCATTAACATACACATGAGCAGGAGAATTATATTATATGGACCAATCTCAAATTCATTGGAACACACAAAAGAATCATCAATTTCGGTCCAGCCGTTTAGGAGGTAGTTCAATTGTGAATCTAAACCATCCTCGAATCCACCTGAAGACACACAGAAAGTTTCATCAAAATCGGTCCAGCCGTTTAGGAGGAGTTCAGTGACATACACACGCACACAAGAAATATATATATATAAAACTATTTTAATTTATTTTAGAATGCTTGACAGCCCTATACAGAATTGTTAATATTTTATAGCGTATTGCATTAATCTTGACGCTTGCTAGATATGTTTCCGCATTACCAAGTGATTAATATAAATAATAAAAATAAATACAAATAAATTAAAATGATAAATTACCATCTTGTCTATACATTAGTAACTATAAATTATAAATGTTAGTATGCAGTGAACAGTGTATAAAACATTGGTAAATTATTGTCATGACTCAAATAAAATTTGAAAAACAAAATTTTATGAACGATGCGGGACTCGAACTCACGACCTCCGGCGTTCCGTGCCGGTGCTCTAACCAACTGAGCTAGCCGTTCGAGTAACGCCTCGCTATAAAATCTTGTTTGCTTTGTTCAACTCTCAGGTTGTTCATAAAATATTGTTTTTCAAATTTTATTTGTGTATTAATCCTAGAAGTTAGGGTTATCACTTTAAAAACTTAACATATTGTCATGACTGATGTGAATACAGTGAATACAAAGTAATCACAAGGATAAATGATGTGACTCTCAGGATCCAGCGTACCCCTCGAAGTATCCTGAAAATCGTACATGTCGATCGGGTGGCTAAGTACTACGGAAGCAACGATGATCGGGACGATCATGTCTTGGGAGGGGGCAGTGTTGCGTAGCATCCCTTCGAAGTATATGACGAGAGTTGTTAAACTTCAAGAAATTGTTAATTTCAACAGCTCCGTCAGCAATACTCGTAGCTCAGCGGAAAAGTGTTTACTTCAGACGCTGTAAACCCGGGTTCGATACACCTACAAGTGTATGGATTTTTTTTGGGTTTTGTAAAGTTAAAGGAAATTTCTAGTAAGTTCAGGATCAAATCGAACAGAAAAAAAGGGATGGAAAATGTGTAAGCAGGATAAAAATAGTTAAAATAATTTTCTAGTACATATTAAAGATGGAATGGGAGAATCATTTTGAAAATAGAACGGATCCGGGGGTATATAAGCCGTACTAAGCGTAGCCTACGGCAGTTCTAGTTCTGACTCGAAAGTGTAAAGAAGAAAAAGAAGAAAAGAAGAAGTAATGAAAAGTGGTAGTGTTCCAAGAGGAAGAAGATAGAAGAGACTTAGTGTTCGGTGCGGTGTGACGCGTTGAAGGTACCGCCGCCCACAAGAGGAACAGCGGCAGACCGGCGAAGTGCAAGTTCAGAAAAAGTGAACGCAAATAAAGACTCGTTCCTATAAGCGGAGTATTATTTCCAATCCCTGACCCACTCCCGTGTCAGTATTTTGCGTACATCCATAGCATTATGTCACATGGTTTGTTATTTTGGCGTTTATACTGGCGTATAGACAAATTGACAGTCCGATTATGTGTGAATAAAATTGAGCACATTTTTACAAAACTAGCAAATGTTTTAAAATAATAAGGAGCTAATGTCAAGTTTGGCTGACTGTTTACGACTTGTCCTTCAAAATTGGTTACAGTAAAAATAGATTCGCTTACCTTTTCTATTATTGTTTCTCTCTTGCACGAAAAGCTTTGATTGTCTAAAGGCTAATATATCGTGAGAGATAGAGAAAACTCCCGACTAGTAAAGTTTCAAAATTGAACGATTTACAGAGTGAACTTAAGTAGGTACTCAAATAAATATAAATACATTAAAAATAATATATTATTATGTATATATAAATGCTTCGGTTTGGCCTACAGCATCTGTTTTGAACGGGTTTGCATCATACACAGCAGTGAGAGACGTTATTGCAAAATATGCCGAGTAGATGAATTTAGCGATGAATTTTTCTGCCATTGAGCAGTCAGTCAGTGTACACTTTTCTAAAAGGCAGGAAGCGCTCCTGTAATTCCTCTGAGGTTGCAAGAGAATGTGGGAGGCGGTGGTCACCTAACATCAGATGACCCGTACGCTCGCTAGTCCTCCTCTTCAAAAAAAAATTGTGACGGTACTATTGTGTTACGGTTTGAAGGGCACCGTAGCTAGTCAAATTACTGGGCTAATTAAACTTAACATCATATATGTGAAACTGACGAGCGTAATTGCAATGCCGCACAGAATATTTTATTAATTCAAGAATCCAAATCATCAGATGAAAAACGGTAATAAAATACTTTATAGGCTGTAGTTGAAACTTAATTTCTAACGTCCAAGTACGAATTATCGCAATGTACTACTATAAGTTGCGCAATGGACTACTTCGTCGTGTTTTTTTATAGAGAATATTTATTCTTGTTTCGGCTCTTGTATTTAAATATATTATTGAATAACATAAAATCCAAAAATATATATCTAAAAACCACGAAAAGTAGGCCCTTAAACACACATTGCTAACACACTGCATATTTACGAAACATACAATAAAAGTATTAAAATATTCCGCAAATAAAACTCTAACTAACAATAAATATTATTGACATTATATCGTTAATGGAACCAGCTGTGTCGATAAATGATTATGACACGTTAGTACGATGTTAGAAAGGTTATATTCGTATAAATTAAATTGGTATTTACTATCGGGTTTTGCCGCCCACTCCCGCTCTCAATGGGACTGTCGCAATGGTACGCTAATAAGCTGAATAGTTTTGATCGTTTGATTATATAATCAGAATCGTAGTAAGCATTTATTTAAATTTAAAAAAAAGAACACCCATTCAAGATAATATAGTTATGGGAATTGAAGATGAAACAACTTCAATTCAACAACACTTATTTTCAGTGACTAGACCTGTTGCCAACTGTGGACAGCATAAATGAATAAATAGGCTTTGGCGAGCGTTAGTATTTTTTAAAACTTAAAGAGAACTAACTCAACTAAATAGCACTTTGTAGTATTGCATTTGTAAAGTATTTTTTTTTATGGAATAGGAAGACAAACGAGCGTACGGGTCACCTGGTGTTAAGTGATCACCGCCGCCCACATTCTCTTTGATACCAGAGGAATCACAAGAGCGTTGCCGGCCTTTAAGGAAGGTGTACGCGCTTTTTTTGAAGGTACCCATGTCGTATCGTCCCAAAAACACCGCAAAAGGAAGCTCATTCCAGAGCTTTGTAGTACGAAGAAGAAAGCTCCACGAAAACCGCACTATGGTGGACCGCCACACATCCAGATGGTGGGGATGATATCTTAACTTGTTGCGTGTCGTGCAAAGGTAGAATTCAGCGGCAGGAATCAGGTTGAACAGCTCTTCGGAACACTCCCCGTGATAAATGCGGTAGAAGACACACAATGAAGCGACGTCTCTACGCAACGCCAAGTGATCCAGCCGTTCACAGAGCACTAGGTCCCCGACAATTCGAGCTGCTCTACGTTGCTCGCGGTCAAATGGATCGAGCTGATACTGGGGTGTGCCAGACCAGAGATGACAGCAATACTCCATGTGTGGCCGGACCTGCGCTTTGTAGAGCGCTAGAATTTCAGACAACATGAGCTGTTAGGAACATAAATTAATATTCTCAATTAATGTTTTAACACTCAGATACTGATTGTTTTATTTATGTAAACCATATATTTGTCTAATTGCAATTTGAGGATTAAAATAGTGCAATTCGATAAACTGGGTGCTTCAGCATTTTTGTTAGTGGTTACATATATGCATTAAAAATATCTAGAATACTTTGGTTCCATCGAGTTAAGCGTCAACGGTTAAGGACGAGTACGGTTAATGGAGAACTGATACTCGAAACACCTCAGCGTTAGGTTTAACGTCACCACTCAGCATTTCAATAGGCTTACAGTGGCTTTGTGCATTAAGATCAGGAGACCAAAGCTTAAAGCAGACAATGTTTTTATTACACAGAAGAATAATTATTTATATGACTGTATATTTACAACGGATGTACTAACAAAAATAATATATAAAATGTATTGTAAACTAGAAAATAACTGGAAAACAAGATTCTTATCAATTAAACGTTTGCGTTGAAATGTAAAGATCAAGATGATTACATCACGGTTCACCGTGCGTCAGATAGTCTAGCTTGCAATCGGAATGGCAGTGAAAACGTCGCTATTAGATAAGATTGTTGCATATTATATACAGTCGCACTAAATGAGGTATTAGTCATTCTAAGCACATTATACAGAAATTTAAACAACGCAAAACTAAACCATTCCCAAGACCTACTTTCAACTTACTCATACTATTTAACTAGCAATACAATTCTTAATTAAAATACATATAAATCTAGCTTAAGAGTCAGAGATAATCTGATTTCTACATTTGAATGACCTACAGTTAATTACAATTATATCTAGTTTTAAGAAAAAAAAAGAGGTTATTTTTGTTAAAAATAAACTTTTATTATTGCTATAAAATACAATATTCTGTATATATTTACATAGTATGTCTCTTAATCTATAATTGCAACTTATACTTATATATTGTATATATACCTAGTATTAAATTGAAATTTTATTCTTACTGCATGTTAACATAGGATCAACACAAATTAAATTGAAAAACAAAATTTATAAACAATGTGGGATACGAACACGCGACCTCTCGCGTTCCGTGCGAGAAAATTTTTGTTTTTAAATTTAATTTGTGTAATGAATACCAGAAGTGAGGGTAAACACCAAAAAAAATAACAAATTGTTAACATAGGATCAAGCTTATTGGATCGCAGTACAACAGCGCGACAGATAGTCTGGCTCGCAATCGGCAGAGAATACGTTGGTATGAAGTATGAAGTGAGGTAAGCTGGTAGCTTTAACACATCGTTACAGAATAGCATCGTATTAGAACTAGCTATCATTTTACTATGATAATGTTTTACATATTATATACACATCAACTAAATAAATACATAGGTACCTATTCCAGTTTTTATTGTTTATAAAATCGGAACCAATACTATTTTCAATATTATAATTTTTTATGCTTATTTTGACTACATAATCTCTTAACATTTCATTAATCAAAAAAAAATTATTGGAGTAGGCGTTACTTTGCGGAAATCCATAATTATTCATATGATTTGAGTTTTCTTTAGTGTCAATTCCGCCAATATTTGTCTTTAAACAATTCCACACACGTGTTTCGCCTCTACACGAGGCATCCTCAGGACATTCGTCAAAATCTGCACCAGATTTTGGCGACAACATGTCCAACTGACAAATATAGGCGGAATCAACACTAAAGAAAACTCAAATCATTTGAATTTTATTAATCATTCTAATTGTATATTTTAGGGTCTTTTATGTATGACTTTACGTTGGTCAAATTAAATGGAGCAGTAATTATAGATTGTGTTAGGTTATAATATATTATTATTATAAAACTAAACACCACTGAAATATTCGCATATCTGTCAAGACGAAACACTCATAAATTTGTAACAACTTTACA
This sequence comes from Leptidea juvernica, assembly GCA_949711755.1. NCBI lineage: Eukaryota > Metazoa > Arthropoda > Insecta > Lepidoptera > Pieridae > Leptidea > Leptidea juvernica. Next base: position 11,485,937 of record CATIXQ010000018.1, on the reverse strand, counting down.
TATGAATGTTTCTGGCAAATAAAGAACTTTGACTTTGAAGTTTGGAAATCAAAATCATCACTTTGTACATCACTTTGTACACCACTTTCTCTATGGCGAACTATATATACTCTCTATCTTCCATTGCCGCGCTAAAACATTGGTAGACTTTAAAGGTAATGATTATACTCTAATGATTCTTTTAGATCTGGAGTAACAAGAGACTATCATTGGCGGAAATGACCTCGCATTGCAATAGCCATATTTAAAAGATATTAAACATTTCTGTGAAAGAACGTGATTTTTATAAAATTAAAGAAGAAATTAGCATATTTTCACTGTGGTTATATTAGACTCTTTAGAGATGACATACAGGCGTGAGCTGATTTGAATGATTGATTGATGGTGTTAACTGCAACCCAGTTCTTTAACGATCGTCTTGCCGACCGACATTTTTACGCAGAAAAGCAGGAGCCACGGAAATCAAAATCATCACTTTGTACACCACTTTCTGTATGACGAACTTTCTGCCATTGCCGCGTTAAAACATTGTTAAACTTTAAAGGTAATGATGATTCCCTAATGATTCCTCTGGATCTGGAGTTAGAAGAGAGCGACGGAAATGACCTCGCATTGCAAAAGCTAGATTTGCGAGAAATTAACAATTTTTGGTGAACTTGAACAAGAACTTGATTTTTACAAAATTATAAAAGAATTTAGCATATTTTCACTGAGTTTATATTAGAGCATGACATACAGGCGTGAGCTGCTTTGAATGATTGATTGATGGTGTTAAATGCTACCTAGATCTTTAACGATCGTCTTGCCGACCGATATTTTTACGCTGAAAAGTAGTAGCCACAGATTTATAAAATATACTGCAGTAGCAATAAAAAAAATTGCAGACGAAATTTCTTTAGAACTGGAGTGAGAGAAATTAATTCAATTAGTGATGATAACCTTTACTCTAGGTAATTGTTTTATAGGCAAAGAAAAAAGAATTCATTTGATATTGAATTCGCAAACAGAACACGTCAGTGTACGTAATTAACAAAAACCGTGTCCTTGTAAAGATAATGTCTATTCCCTACATCATTTTCATTAAAACTACGTTGGATTCACCCTTTAAAAACATGTGCCTGGGTATTTAAGCAACAAATTACAATATAATTCATTAAATCTGACTCCAGATTACTGCAGTTGGTGTTAGGGCTGCTACTGCATGGACTACCGAACTATTCAGAACTTTTTGCGTTTTGCTCGGACATACATCCCGGTAGGTGCAAGCATTTATATGATGAATATGGATGTTTGTTTCCGGGTCATGGATGTTTATATGTATTTATACATGTTTCAGTAAGTATATTGTATTAAATATATCGGTGTCTTGCAACCTATAACACAGGCTATATGCCTAATTTGGGCAAGATAATCTGTGTAAAAAGTGTATCAATATTATTATTATTATACATACGGACAAACAGATATAAAACAATTTATAGAACATTTTTTGAGTTGGTATTGTTTGTAGAATACACAGCAAGCATGCTTTAAAAATAATCAACGTACAATTTTTATATTTTCATTCATTAAACATTACGTTCATTGAAGAAAAATTTGTAAGTAAATTTTGACAGCCCTGCTCTAACATATTTCTGTTATCATTAAAATAACGCTTCATCAAACATTCAGATATCGTGCTATATGGCCTATAGGTATGTTGCAGTGAAAGTTTGTAAAACCGCAGACGCTATCGAAGCACGGCGAAACAATACATTCAGAGCACGTGTATTGTATAGACAGTTATCTCATCTGAGCCACACCACATGTCGTTCGTTTGACAAATTGCTTTACATACAATGCCTGCATCTGAATTCTTTCTTTACAACTCAATTCCATTGCGACATTTTAATATTGCAGCCTGATATGAACAAACAGTTATTATAATTTTTAACCGACTTCGAAAAGCAGGAGGTTCTCAATTCGATCGGTATTATTTTTTATGTATGTGTCCACTGATTATGATGAGATTTATCATCCGATTTCGTGATTATTCTTTTGTTTTATAAGGAATGTTTGCCATTTGGTCCCATAAATTTTTTAAATAGTTTTGATTTTATGAACATTTTGCTGTTATAGTTTGTGTACGGGTTTTTTATCAGTTTTCATTTTGTTTGATTACATATTATAATCATTAACCCGTTTGCCGATAAGTAAGTCTTAGGCTACCTGTCATTCATAGCAAACAAACGTTCTTCACGATATTTTAGTGTCTCATAAGAATGTGAAATAGGGAATCTATACAGTCTAAGGCATGCGGAACCTTTGTCGGCCAACCCCTAAGCTACTTAAAAAATTACAATTTAATAAATAACAATAAAAAGGCACGAAATTTATAGTTTGCCTAATTAATGACACAAAAAGTAAAAAAAAACTACGTTTAGAAAACCGACTTTAAAAAGTCAATAGTATAAAATAACTTAATAGAGATTTAATTTAATACACCTCTTATGCAAATATTACACCTTTAATTTTAATAAAATACTATTATTTGTATGTTCTACCTATGATAGGATTGAAGTCGGTGCCAGGCCAAATATAATAGCAGGTACCTACCTACATTCGCTACGCGTGACTTTGAGCGGGATAGCTTCTTCTAGAACTAAACAACCCAAGCGAGTAAACCCGACATAAACCCTATCAATAGTATAGTACAAATAATAGTATTTTATTAAAATTAAAGGTTTAATATTTGCATAAGAGGTGTATTACTCGTAAATTGAATGTCTATTAAGTTATTTTATACTTTCGAGTTTTTAAGGTCGGTTTTTTTAAACGTATACGTTTTTTTTATTGCTTCATCTTACATTAAGCCAGGAATTAAATAGGGGTCAATCTATACTTCATATTATATTAAATACAACAAAGTTTAAACTGTTCGTTGAATTTTTTTTAAAGAATACTAGCTGTGTGTTCAACATACAATACATAAGTTGAAAAAGTAGTTTTTAGAAATTTGTCTGTTTATGTGTCCGGGCGAAAAACAGTAAAGTATTGAATAGATTTAATTTTTAACAAGAGGTTGAGACAAGATATAGGCTTCCTATTATAACACTACATGTAGACATAGTATATTTACTGCTATAAAGCTATAATGAATAAGAAAATTCGCATTTACGAACGACTATCAGACAAGCTTGAAATTCAGGCTTGCAGTTTTAACTGTAAAGTATTAATACCATTTTAATTTTATTTTAAAGTTCCGGTTATAACATAATTATCATAATTATCAGTAGGCTGAAGCTTGGATTAAACCCGACGATATTCTATACTTTGTTACAAAATGGCAAATATAACCCTACACTTAACAATATTTAGGAAAACTGTATCAATAAATTATTCACACAATAAAAGCCAACAATGAATTGAATGGCATTACAATGTTACAAAAATATTTGCATCTGTATGTTAAGTAGGTGACTGTATCTATTAGTGTCAGTTTGTGTTTGTATGTTTATTGTGTTTACTGACAGACGGTACGTGTTTACAGAAGTATTAACGAAAACATATTACCTTCTTATGGATGATAAAATGAGTTTTTTTTATTGCTTAAATTACCAAAATAGTCACTCTACCAAACAAGCTAAGCCTCAAACAAACTTCAAAGTTTTATTCAAGATACAGTAGTACAAAACAGAAAGGGAACCAAACTTAACTAAATATTGGAGGGGTAAAACTATACAAGGGCACAAGAAAAGCCATTCGTGCACTGCGAGCTTATAGACAAAATATGGGTTGATTTCTTTTATATGAAAATAAGGGACGAGACGAGCATGACGAGATGGTAAATGATACGCCCTGTCCATTACAATGCAGTGCCGATCAGGATTCTTGAAAAACTCCAAAAATTCTGAGCGGCACTACAACAATAAGATGTTAAGTCTCATTTTCCCAGTAATTTCACTAGCTGCGGCGCCCTTCAGACCGAAACACAGTAATGCTTACACATTACTACTTCACGGCAGAAATAGGCGCCGTTGTGGTACCCATAATCTAGCCGGCATCCTGTGCGCCTCCCACTGGTACCTCAATAACAAACGCCAGGAAGCAGTTATGGAGGGGAACAAAAAAAAGCAAAGATATGGCGGATTCACAATATTAAACAAATATACAATTAAAATAAGATTACATATATATCTGAAGCTCGAAAACGGCTCCGACGATTTTAATGAAATTTAGTATACAGGTAGTTTCGGGGGCGAGACATCGATCTAACTAGGTTTCAATTTTAAAAATGCACTTTTATCCGTGTTTTAATGAGAAACTGCTACAATAACATTGGAATACAAAGGTAAATTTCGCCACTATATACAAGACTATAATAGCTCAGGTTCCCATTGGGTGATCCGGAAAGCAGAAGACCCCAGGTGTCCTATTAGTTGTTTTTGTTCAAGTTTTGTACATATAGATGTTATAATATAAAATTTTTTTAAATTCCATTTTACAAGAATGGCATCAAATATAAAAATTCACAGAATCTACCCGCCTCCATGAAACAGCGAATAATTTAAACATAATGTTCGTGTCCACAGCCATAACCCACTGTATGTCATTAGGGCAACTGTATTAATTAATGTTTCACGCGACGCAGACGTACCTTCGGAATTGCGTGTACTAATTAATCCGCGCGAATCGCGACCTTTTTGCTTAATTAAAATTACTGTTGATTAATGTTTTTGGAGAAAAGTGTAACCTATTGACAAACTCGTTGATCAAGTGGTACCTAAGTATGAGCTCCTAACTTTTAGTGGGTGCAATTTCCTCTTGGGTCTTTTTCAGAGCTCCTAAGATGTTTTTTTATGAGAAACGGTAGAATAAGAGAGGAAGAACGAAGGGGTAGGAGAAACGTTTCTTTTATTGCGTTAGTGAAGTGTAATGTCGACGCCTCATAGTGGGCCATTTTAGTTGATCCTGCGATCTTATTTATACTGCTTCCCACAAATTGCTTCTAGAAGATTCGTTCACAAGGCGTCTTTCTAAATATTACTGCGCAATTAGGGAGCTCCGAGATACGCCTTTTTAATTATTATCGCTCTATAATATGGAACCAACTGGAACCCTAAATCTTAGTAGTTGTCCGTCTATCTATTAGTGGTCTGCATCTCGTAAAAAATATTGTCAGTATTAGACCACTGGACATAGGTCTCTCCCAATGCCTGTTACCAGCTACTATCCATATATCGCTGCTCCAGCTTGTCGCAGGGCGCCCTACACTACGTTTTGCGAGTTACAGACTCCACTCAAGAAAAACACATCAAACCCAGCGTTTGTTGTTCTCTGGCTAAGATGACCAGCCTATTGCCATTTCAGCTTCCTAATTCGACGGGCTGACGTGGTGAGCTTAGTTCTCCGTCAAACCATCACATTTCAAATCTGATCCTTCAGAGCTCTTCGAAGCATAGCTTTTCCATTGCATAGTGTTACTCACTACTCACTTTAAATTTATGGACTAATATTATCATGAGCAACCACGACTCTAATTCATATGTAATGTATCTAAATCTCTGTTTTCAGACGTTGGGGTATATGCAATGAGAAGACTCGACTCTTTCTTAAAGCTAATTTGCTTATTGAAGCGTATGCACAATTAGTAGTCACCGGTTCTCGACAAAACTGTCGATTGATCATGGTTCTGTCTAAGTTTATTCCGAGACGGATGGGTTGAGAAGAATTAATCAATCGAATCAAAATGCAAAATTGTTGTATCTTATGCAATAGTACCGTAACCTTCATGTTGAGTCTGCATTATTCTTAACCAGTTTTTCAACACATCGTGAAGGGATGCACTGCCACGCCGGGAATATTTTATCCGGATATCGACATCCTCTCCACGTGCAATTCTGTCCGTTATAGTACACCACACATATTTGGATTTGGCGGCCCGGAAAAAAGTTCATACGACGCAAATTACGTATTTTGCAAGAATGTGGACGCACATTTTAAGTTACTCATGTAAAACACTCAGTGTAAAACTCGCTCCACAGTTTCCTAAAATATTTATAGTACAGAGTAAATAGTAAACTGTGTTTAATCTAATAATAGGTCGGTGAAAAGGTCTTTTTGCAGATGTTTATTTGTAATAAAATCTTTCTGGCTTGTACTTGTCTTATGTCTTATGTTGTGTCCACATTGTATCCTGTTATTTTTCATTTGTTTTTCTTTGAGTCAAAATGTGAATATAAAGAAGAATATAAAGTGTGAATGTGAGTGATATTCGATACATTAAAAAAAAAATATTTTTTCCTAAACTTCGGTGGTGTGGTCGGTTTTAATAAATTGGCCACATAGCCATGACCTTCCGAAATCCACCAATTTCGGTCTCGCGTCAGGTTTAAATCAAGAGAGCATTGCCAAAACTACTGTCGCGTTTTTTTTTATCAAAAGTTCCAAAACTATAGCAACGGGACCAAAACGGCGCATATACTGTAATTAAATAAAAATATGCCTGGAGCTTTCACATAAAATGCGAAGAAATTCTATCCCGAACCTATAGATGTATTTAGAAACGACCACTCAATTTAAGGCATAAAAAATAATAAAACAAGTAGGTACGAAGTTAACCGTATCGTCAAAAAACATAATACTAAAAACGTTTAACAAAACATGTTTAAAAAAAGTGTGTGTGTGTCGTTATGTATTCACGCAAGAAGTTATACTTCTTTGGCCTAACGCAGCAACAATCATTAAAAATTTATTCATGGTGCTATTCTACGTTTTTAGTAAGAACAATTTTGTAAAAATCTTGCAAAGATGGCTTTGACAATTAATTATTGAATAATGAATACGGCTGTCTGGGCTTGAACCCTTTGCCTGTCCTAATAATGGACGAAGAAACCAAAAAAAAAATAACGAATGACGCAAACGTCAAAAAATTTTAGGAACCAACTTCAACCTGTTAATTTTGTGTTATCTTAAAATTTCACTCTCATAATTTTTTTCATAACGCGCCTAAAGAAGCATAAACTCAATAAAAATAATCATCTTTATTCGGCGATGATTCAAAATTGATTTCAAGTTTAATCGTAAGACCCTGACCTAGCATACTTCTGGCAGATAGTAAATCATTAGCGGCAGTGTTATCTTTGTTTAATATAGTATGGCGTGATACATTACCGATAGCATGTTGTAAACATTCTCTGTGTTATTAATAAATGCGAAGTAAAGTAATTCCAAATTTAAAACATTTTGTCTATATCTTACCTTTGTCAGTACAGATTTACATAACAGGGAGAAGTAATTTTAAACTTGGAGTAACTTTACATTGCGTTTATTAATAACACAGTAATTGTTACAGCATTAATATGACGTGCAAGGGAAGCGATGGTTGGTGATTTTGACAGGCACCATTTTTATTTTTTATTTTTTACATTGATTATGTACTATTTTAAGTTATTAATGATTTGTATAGTTAGCTACTCGCATAATACATTTACTTATTTCCAGTGCATCATTGCATGGTCGATATAAGTACTTACTTAGATATATTTTGAGCTTTTATTATGAATTATGCCCTTTTTACTTAAATTACACAAGTAAGACAACGATTGAGTATTTTTAGAGCATTATTTTACATAAATTGTATAAAATATAATGCAGAATGCTGAAAGTGAAATATAGATTAAAAAGAGTGGTTTCTTGCCACTATTTCTCACTAAAGCTCAGCTTTTCCAAAGTGATGGTAAAGTCTTTGATATTCATAAGTGTCATTTTATTCTAAGCCTGAGCAAAGACTAAGAACGCTTAAAGAGCCTTAGAGTCAGTCCACACAGGGCGTTGCGTTGCGTTTCGTCATCGCAACGCAAATACTTTTCCGGCATTACCGACCCTTCTCGCGTTGCGTTTCTCAATCGTAGATCTCGAACAGGTAGTACTGGGAGGAATTTTACTTTTATCACAATTTCGTACAGCAATTTGTTCAACTTTCACTACTAAAACATCTACAATTATCCCCACCGATTTGAATGGAAGGGTTGGGAAAACCTTTTTAAAGACTGTCGATCTTATAGCTGTGTTTAAGACTTACACATCTATTTGTAGAGCAAGAGGATAAAAGATTAGATCGTGTATACCCAACCCATGTCATACCTGGAAGTAAGTTGGTATCAATAATTGATTTTAATATGATACCGTACGTGCTTCGGTCACACACAGCGAATAGATATTTCAGAATGGCAGTACGATGTTATCGGGATTTTAGTATGGTACGCTACGCCTCTCATATTGCCAATGTTATGGCTGAGATATATGCTAACTGATCACTCCTGATCCCAATTTCTGATGGTCAGCATCATGAAGGATTTACTTATTTCAATTAAAAAAAATAAACATTCCAAAAAAGGAAGTAATATAATTAGCTAACAGTGAGTCAACACTAGTGCACTTGTATCCGAGAGGGGAGAGGGAGGTGGGAGTGATGCAAGACACGGACATACAAAGATATCACGGCTCTGTGAAGTTGCGTTTATCGTCTGTAAATCAGTGCGTGAAACATAGTGAGTATTCTGGGATGTCGCGCGCTGGTTTCCATTCACTAACGGCTTACGACACCTAGGGCAAGACGTATCGCCCCTTGGAATATTTTATATGAATACTGACATGGCAACAACCTCTTTATTTTGAATTTAAACACATCTTCAACTCTTGTCCTAGCTAGGAGCTTCAGTGCATCCTAAATCTTATCGCGGAATGTATTCCTTGTATGACTTTTCCAACACTTTAAACCATATATCTATTTATATATAATATTTATTATTCTCGCTTCAGTATTAGAAAATGAACTATTACATTATGCTTTCACTTTTCATAACTTAATTCACCATTACCTATTTTAGATAAGATTGATACCAATATTGAAGTATTATTACTGCTCATGAGATTCACCATCATGTGAATGGCGTGGTTATTCAGCAGACTGAAATAAACTAATCCTTTTGAGTTGAAGTGAAATAGTGTAATATAGTGCAAGTAAAAAAAAAACAGGAAAATAGTGTCTTCTCCTTAATAGAGAATACTAATGGATAGGGTTTAGTTTTACTATACTTAAGTTTAAGTTTGAAAATTAATTTGAAATGATTGAAATGGGTGCAACTAGTTAAGAGCCCGGGAGATTTATATAAAATTAAATTTACCAACATTATTATTGATAATATAAAATAGCAGCAGCTCAATTAAAATTAATGCAATAAAGCCGTATCGTCCAACAATGCGCACGCTCAGTCCACGTGCCGTTGCGTTTACAACTTTTTAATTTATGTCAGTTTTCGTCGTTCCGCCTCTATATTTATTATGTGTATGGAAACACTTAACACCGAATGTTCGTTACGGTGGCCCGGGCAATAAGCGACACCAAATATGTTAATTAGTTATGAAAAACATATTTTTTGGAAAGAAGGCAAATGAAAAATATCAGCTCTTCTATAGTCGACCAAGATAATTTCATCTACTTGTGTACTTAGTGCATTTTCAATTTCTCGCAAAGAAAATTGAAAATTTTCATCACAACAGCTGTTGTTCGACGTTATAAAATCCCCGTATTATTAATACACGGTCTGCTGTCACCCATAGCTGTCACGCATCTAAAAATGCGTTCCGTTTCTCATACCAAATAAGTTAACAAGTCCGCATTTCGCATAAATTAATCACTGATTTCCACTTATTTCAATAAACTAATAATCAAATAAGTTTTGGATACTGTTATAATTTTGTATACTTATTATGCCTATATTATAAAATTTGTTTAGTAATAATTGACAATGAAGGTACTGTGTATAATGAAACGCGCGCTTGACCTTTCTATTAGTCTGTCTTAGGTTAAGCTTAGCAGAATCTCAGCTGTCAAGTGACTATAAATACCAAATCAAAGATTGCGCCAAGTTTGATCTCAACTGAGTTTTACGTAAGTAAAGTCTGAGTACGCTCTAAAGATCTCAGCCTAAGATAACAGCCTATCCCCATCTAAGCGCGCGGGGATTAAACCGTTAATCATATTATATATTGAACCAATAGTTTTTACATTGCTTAAAATGCTTGGCAATGTGATGCGCAAAAAACGTAGAAAAGTAATATGATATCAACTATATAAGGTCTATTGATAATTTCCGCTTGATAATTGCTTCCGCGAGCTCAGCTACGCTTCATCACAGTATAAACCTATTAACGTTTTTATAGTTTCGCAAGGCTTTTAATGAATAAACAACATTTTCTAAACATGTTGCTTAAAAATAACATAAGCTAAACTGTTCAAAATCAAAACAAAAATATTTACATAGGTACGTAGCATGATATTATAAATACTGATTCGCCGTGACAATTTTTCTTGGGTATAAAATAATGTGTTATTAAGTTAAAGTTTTGGTTTACATTTTGCATTCTTAGCAATACACAACTTATACCGACTTTATTATCTTGGCAGCAAAGCCGCAATTTGTCAGATGAAGCAAGGAATTAAAATTATTGCAGTGGGTTGTGGTTTTTCGTTTTGACCGAATACGCACTGACTAGTTCCGCATTGAAGGTGTTCTGTCTGAAGGAGTCATAATGATAATTAAGCAAAATGTATTTAGCAGTTTTGGAGACATTGAGAGATGTGTGAAGAAAAATGTATCTTACACAATTTTTTAAAGTTGTTTTTTACAGTTATCGGAACTTTCTTAAAATATGTTTAACCTACAATTTTGATTTCTTTTGTTTTATTTGTATTTATTTTGCCTTATGTTTATTAATAGACAAGTAATTATATTCACTAGTACTTTATCTTAAATTTAAGTGAAACCTTACTGGCTTAGTTATTATTCACTAGCTGATGCCCGCGAGTTCATCCTTGTAATTAAAGGGTTTTGAAAAATAATAAGGAAAAAATAAATTGAAGATTATCTCGTGTCCTATTCCAGTTCCCGTTTTCGCTACGGAACGGCCCTACATATTATATGAATCTTATTTCGAGGAAGCTATGGGAAACCAAACCTACTATTAGTATAGTTATAGCAAATTGCACACATATAGTGAATTTCAATTTCAGGATTTTTCCGGGATAAAATGTATGCCTATGTCCTTTCCCATGCTCTAGTCTATCTCTCTACCAAATTTCATCAAAAGCGGTTCAGCAGCTCCGGCGTAAAAGCATAACAAACAAACTTACATTCACATACGCAACCCAATGTTTTATTATAAATACAACTTATGATTTATGCAACTAACTACACTTGTCACATGAATCTTAAAATTGCACCGAACTAAACTCAGCAAATGTTGCATGCCGAAATAATCCTTAAGCCGGGAGAACTGTCTATGCACGGAGGTTTAAATCTAGACCAGATTATATCCGACATTGCTTAACACTGGTTCGTTAAGTAATCGTACCGATACTGATATGACTTGATTGTATGCCTGTAACAACTTTAGGCCGCACAATATTAGCTTTGCTGTTATTTATTTATGACATGACCACCCCGATATCGAACGGAATTAGTTTAGAAACTAATTTTTAATAAGATTTCTAAACTAGACACTATGTAATCGGAAGGTACACGGTTTACTAACGGCCGTTTTCAACAACCTATCTATCCTTAGTTTAACTTACTAGGGCTAGACAAATCTACCCTTTTACGCTTACTTACATTTCAATAGTCTATCGACATATAGCATTGGACTATAACCATATTGGACAAACGTATGGATAAATAAGATCTTGTCATTAAACGGTGACAGCAATGTATTCGTAACTAGAGGTACGTTATTGAAAACGGCCATTTATAGATATCAACAATCCATTTTAGCTAACAATAGTTCCCAAATATAAGCATAATTTATGGAATTGCTAAGACTTAAAATAAAGTTTGGCTCCGGAATAAGCCTATGGTAAGTTTGCAAGTTCGTAGATAATATCTAAATAACTAACTACTCAGAAAACTTAAGATTATTAACACGTTATCTTGAGTGTTAGTTCCACTAAGATTTTTCTTCAACCAATAGACCAATCAATGAGAGTGGTCTCTAGTTCCAGAGTTTGGCAAATCAACATCTCCTGAGAATGCCCTTTTTATGAAAGAGGAGCGTTGCCGGCCTTAACGTCTACGCGCTTTTTTAAAAGTTACACATATCGTATCGACCTGGAAACACCGCACAAGGAAGGTCATTCCACAACTTTATTATACCTGGAAGAAACCGCACTGTGGAGGACCGCCACACATCTAGATGGTGGAGATGATATCCTAATTTGTGGGATGACGTGCGAGGGTGGAATTATCCTACACTCCTACAAAAAATTAAGAAAGATGTGAAGTACATAAAACTAAGGTCGCTGTAAAAATAGATAAAACAAACTACATAATATTAATATCCAAAACATAAAACTTTTACAATGGTTGGAATTGATCACATGCTATTTAGAATTAGAACTCGAACGTTTCCAGTCAATATGAACTTCCCCGCCTCCCAAAACGTGTCAAATATAGGTCATTGAGGGCGAGCGAGGATCGATTGCCTAGCTCTTCATATGTTTGTCACGACTGAAAGTTGGCGCCTTTCCAAGATGGCTGCTCGCGCGATTTTGTTATAATCTTTATTATTGTCATGTAGTTGAACAAGCGCATACGCTCCGGACTTAATTAGTACTACTAAATACAGGTTGTTAAATACTTTTTGTTTTATTTTCATTCATTGAATGATGCAAATTGGTTGCCTCAGTGTTTTACCGTCTTACTTAGTAACGAGTGTGTCACGACTTACGAAAACAGAATAATTAAATGTATGAACATAAGTATTGGCAGTTGTATTTGTTTTTCCATGAGATATTATCTGGTTCGGTTTTTTTAGAATTCGTTTTTAAGTAAGTCGGAATATCTATAAGGTACATAGAAATTGTTTAGTTTTTTATTCTGCCTACATATATCTACGTTCAGCTCGGTGGAACACTTGGAAGAGAAGGCCAAATTGGTGTCTAAAAAACTTGGTGTGTTAAGTAAGCCGAGACAGTACTTCAGAGAGAAAATTTGTTCTCACATGGAGTACTGGTACTGCCCCCATCTCTAGGCGAGGGCTGCCCACTACCAGCTTCTAGCTTCTTCGCATAACGAAGTGTTTCGAATTATCGACGGTCACCCATAAGATGCACCGACGATCTGGTCAAGATCGCCGGAATAGGTTGGATGAGGGCAGCGCAGGACCGATCGTCAGGCGATTTTTGGGGAAGACCTTTGTCCAGCAATGGACGTCTTCCGGCTGAAATGATGATGATGAAGTCAAGTCCGATCCGCTCTCAGAATCGTCACGCCGATTGATTCTTTCGCTTTACTTAGAGTTGTAGGGTCTCTCTGTGTCTTCTACTGTATAAAGTTCACAGAGGATTTTCGGTTAATACCAGAAGTCGATTATCAACGCCGGACATTACGTCAAAGTGCGAAATTCCAGCCGCATCATGTTGCCGCCTGGCATTCTACAACCAAGTCAATGTGGAATATTCTGCCGGCTGCTATATTACCAAACAAATACGGCTTAGGGACCTGTAGGTTTTTTTCTTATGTAAAAGGAAGACAAACGTGCTTACGGGTCACTAGGGATTAAGTGATCACCGCCTTCCACCTTTTCTTGCAACATCAGAGGAATCACAGAAGCATTGCTGTTTATTGAAGGTGTTGGCGCTTTTCTTAAAGGTAGCCATGTCGTTATTTTTGTTATTCATGTTATTATCGCGTTTACTTTTTTGATTAAAATACACATCTATTGGTCAAAGTCAATGGCAAATTAACGGCTTTCTAAGTACTTTTTGACTAAGAATGTGTCTGTCTATTTAGGTACAATATGAGCGCGCATGCATCCACTGCTGGACAAAGGCCTCCCCCAAACATCTCCACGACCTTCGATCAACAATAGTTGCTATTGTTGGTCCTGCGCTGCCCTCGTTCAACGTATTCCGGCGATCTTGACCAGATCTTGGTTGGGTTGGCCCATCTTTTGGGGGGCCTTCCGACACTGCCTCTTCCGATACGTGGTCACCATTCGAGGACTTTACGGCTCCAACGGCCTTCTTTCGTCGAACTATGTGCCCTGCCCACTGCCACTTCAGTTTCGCAATCATTTGGGCTATGTCCGTAACTTTGGTTCTCCTACGGATCTCCTCATTTCTGATTCGATCTCACAGGGAAACTCCGAGGATAGCCCTCTCCATTGCCCTCTGAGTGACCATGAGCTTTCTGTCATGTTTGCGCGCATGCATTCTACTATAATATTACAATCACAAATATGGCATATCATTTTATATAGGTATAATAAATAATTATTATGCAGTATTCTTTCAGATGAACGCTATTATGTCGTGGACAATTAGATCGCTCTTCACCATTGTCTCTGTGAGAGCATGCGAATATCATTCACAGTAAACAAACCACCCGTTTTAACAGTTGGAGAACTTAGTAACAGTAAGCTGGTGCCGTTATCTTAACGCGTAATTAACTTGGAAGATTCACTTAGCGTAAATGGCAGCTTGTATTTGTGCTGACATAAAGAAATATATAATTTACTTGTATATGTAGTTATCCTGTGTCATATTTATACTTAAAAGAAAGAAAACCAGTCTTTGTGGTAGGTAACCACCGCGTTCGTTTTTTATTTCTTTTAATAATAATTTACAAAATGTTTAGCCCCAAAATAGGCCTATAACTACAAACTACTTACAGGTAGTTGAGACCTTAGATATTTTATACGTCTAGATGGAGTCTCTTGCTGCTAGAAAACGGGTGAAAACAGCCAGGAATATTAGTTTAGTGTGACAGGCTACGTCTTACACTCGCCATTTGCATGATACTTTGTGTTAGTGTACGTGAATTGCTCAAAATAGAGGTTAGTTCCGAACTCAAATTTTTTGACGTTTTCACAACTGTCATAGTTTATTTAGTCATATAGGTAAATGAGCCAAGGTTGAGTCTTAGGTCTGATAACAGAATAAAAGAACTACTGAAAATGTTTTGTATGCGTTCACTGACTAAAAAAAAAAAAATTGGTATTTTCTTTGATTACCGCGAGTGTAAACACATTTAAACAAAATACTTTTTAAGGTCCCCCTGAAAACGTGCACTGCAAAGGTCACGAAACGTCGGGTTCAATAAATAAATTATAAAAATGTAACTTTTATGCAAATAACTTATGTAAAAAATACAGATACAATTACACGCTTTAATCGTTTAAAAAGTATTTTATTCAAATTTTGTGTATTGTAAGAGGTACTCAGCACCTACAATAACACTACACTCAAATAGTCACACACTTACTTCATATATTATTCACACATATTTACAAACACACATACATATATCACCGCACTCGCCGGAGAGTGCGAAGTCTCTTCAAACCTAGAGTCCATAGGACTAATAGATATGTTAGATCGTTAGTGATTTCCTCTCCATCCAGCCTTGTGAACAGGCGGTCCGAGGTTCAAGCCTCCTTCCGAGACACCCCACGCCTGTCAGCTACATTTTCGGCCTCCAAGGCCACCACCCGGCTTCGCTGTAAAAGCCTTTAGGGCTTTTATTGAATTAGGCGTTACTTTGCGGAAATCCATAATTATACAAATTATTTAAGTTTTCTTTAGTGTTAATTCCGCCAATATTTGTCTTTAAAACAATTCGACACGTGTTTCGCCTCTACATGTCGAATTGTTTTAAAGACAAATATTGGCGGAATTAACACTAAAGAAAACTTAAATAATTTGCCTTTAGGGCTATCAGCACACAGGAGATTTTTAGTCAGTAGGGGGTTTACACCCGAGCCCGACATATGGGTCCCGTTTCGGGTTCATCAATACGTAAATGTATTTTCCTCCTCTTGACAAAAAAGGTATTTAGTACAAAATATAATAAACACTGTACTTTCAAAGCGAATTAACATAGCGGTCACAAACGGTAAATAACAATGGAGCCCGAACGATTATAGTTCAATCGTAAATTATATAATTTCGAAGCTGTTGCGAATTTTTTGCCGTGTTTTTGTATCGATTGGCGATGCTAACAGATGGCAACAGAAATGTAGGTGAAGTGTCATGGACCGTGAATAGCCGACTTTATTACTAACCACAGATATCGCAAATATATCGATCCAATTTTGAATTTAGGATAGCTCGATTTGGCGATGCATGGCCACAATACCGTGGAGTATTTATCAATCAATACAGAATGAAGCAGTTTTTTACCCGGATACCGGATATCGGACCAACCTTTTAGGTAAAAATTTTTATAAACTACCAAAAGAAATAAGAGAGGAGACTGTGTGAAATAGATTTATTTATTATTAACGCTGATTAAAACATATTGTTTTTACTCAATACACGAATATTATCAAACGAAGTGGTAACTGGTACCAATCTTATCCTTATTATTATAATTTTAAGTAATAAAAATACATTGTATACTGTAGGGTTTTTAAGTGTAACTTAAGGTTTACCAACTTGAATGTACCAATTAATAAACATGTGGGTAGTTTTAAATTTGTAACAGCTTTAGCTGTAAATGTTTCTTCCATATAAAAAACTTTGAATACAATCTATTTTTTAACCGACTTCAAAAAAGGAGGAGGTTCTCAATTCGTCGGTATGTTTTTTTTTATGTTTGTTACCTCAAAACTTTCGAGTGGGTGAACCGATTTTGATAGTTCTTTTTTTATTTAAAAGCTGGTGTTTCCCGTGGGGTCCCATTGTAATTTGGTCCAGATCTGACAATGGCATACATGAGAAAACCCTAAAGTCTTAAATTTTCTATACATACGTATAGCAAAGTGGATGATAAATTTACGAATAACGCGCCAACCGATTTCGTTGATTCATTTTTTATAGGAAAGGATGTACTTCAAAGATAGATAGAGTTTTGAGAGAGTTTGGTTAGGTTCTGATTACGGAATCCATGACAAAGTAACGGAACTCCTCAATTCTTAGTCAACTATCAATCTACACATATTTAGATAAATTGTTAGTACTTCAAATTCACTAAAAATAAAAAAATAAAAATATTTTTTAAAGTCTTCCAAGACACTCTGTGATGTTTTAATCTCACGATATCACTCTTAAAAATCCTATACATTCGAGGTATATCGGTATAATATATTGAGTGTAGAAGCGCTACTTATGTGTGTGTTCAATAAGTACTCCAGGCCAATAATAGTATACCGTGACACCATACAGCGATACAATGTCAGGCATAACCAACGGCCATTAAAAGTTGGTCAGATATGATAGAAGATGACTAGTAAGATAACGTGTAGAAGCGGTCTGACTCGGAATGTTATAAATGACCCATGTCGTATCGTCCCTCAAATACCGTGCAAGGAAGCACATTCCACAGTTTACTTGTAATTGGATGAAAGTTTCTTGAAAACTGCACTTTGGATAAAAGTGACACGAACAGACCGTGAAGATGATATACGTCGGGTGAAAAAGTATTTTTGTATACAGTATTCATTTGTATCTGGCTGCGGCCGGCTGTCTACCGGGCAAAACCATAGATTAGAATCTATACAGCCAACAATTGATGAAATTAAAACTAGAAGTTGATACAAAGCGGCCGAAATTGATCAATGGAAATGGTATGCTCTTTCTTCTGGATTTTTTTTAAATAAGGGACGAGACGAGCAGGATGTTCAGCTGATGGTATTTGATACGCCCTGCCCATTACAATGCAGTGCCGCTCAGGATTATTCGAAAACCCAAAAATTCTTAGCGGCACTATACTTGCGCTCGTCACCTTGAGACATATGAACTTAACATCTTAAATCTCATTTGCCCAGTAATTTCACTAGCTATGGCATGCTTCAGACCGAAACACAATAATGCTTACACATTACTGCTTCACGGCAGAAATAGGCGCCGTTGTGGTACCCATAATCTAGCCGGCATCCTATGCAAAGGAGCCTCTCCTAACCACTGCCACTGGTAAATAACACTAGAACTCACACATCATCACTCACCTTATTCGTACACGCTGTCTGTCAATGTAACGACGTATAGCTTACCAGGGATAGAAGTTTGTATGGAAATTGCAGCAGTGAACTGACGATAAGAATGACTTATCGGGTATATTGGGACAGCTTCAGATTATTGACAACTAATTACTGACAGTAGAAGGTAGTAATTTATCTCTCTCTGTAGATAGTATATTGGGAACGGCCGTTAGAGTTTCGCTAGGCTGTCACAGCTACCACTCGCATTTTCCAATCAGATTACACAAGTACCAAAATTTCTATGCGAAATGTAATCGAACAGAACAAAAGTCTTGAGCTTTCATTCCATCAACCTATTATTTTTGATTGTGGCGTATAGTTTGAATATGGAAATTGCACTGACCTCTACTATATACCACTAGACTGGCGGATGTCAAAGTGCTTTTGTGCCTATTTGAAATTCGCCATTTTGGCACTGTTGGCCATGTAGCGAGAGTCTGCGGTAATAAAACAAGTGATACCTAAGCAAACATCGATAGATAGTGGGAAACTATTTACAAAAAAGAATTCTATTCTTTACTACGTTGATTCTTAAAGTACCTATAAATAACACGGAAAACGAACGAAATCAATTCAAAATGCAAAAATACTTCAGATTACGTTCCTTCGCAGCCATTTGTATTATACCTCAAAATTAGTTCTCTGGACGCTCGCGAGTGGCGCTTCAAATACAAAAAAAACAAACAAATGCTGTCAAACATATAGAAAAAGCCTGTCCAGCGGTATTTATACAGGTCAGTGGGAAATTGTCAACAAAAAACGCTCTTCGCAACACTCCCTATGATAAATTCGATAGATGACATAAATGTTTGACTTATAAAAATATACCACCGGTCAGCTTAAGCATCTAATTCCGAGTCTTAACCTAATTCACGACTTCGCCATGCGTATTGAGGGCTAATCGCTTTTCTTTAAGTGCACGGCTGTCACTACGACATGGACTGTATAATCCTATTTGCACGTCCTACATTTGAAAGCCTGTTAAGAAAGTGAATTATGAATATGTATGGTTATTTGTGTGCCTGTTGTAAAACAATGGTTTTAAGCTCACTGGCCTTAATAGTGACAAACGGAAACACATCGTGCTGTTGATTTGAAGATGTTTTACTAATACTATTTTCATTGTAGTCCAAACGTATAACTGAATGCGAATTTCGTACATGATTGTTTTCCACATAAATGATCATTGATTTGTCAGAACTGTGGGCCTACCATGAACTCTTATTGCGATTCAATTGACAACCTAAAATGAACTGCACTGCTATTTCGTACCACGACGTGATTAGAGCTATCTAATTTAGGTTGACGTCAAATCAACTGATTAAATCGCAATGATGTCAATTGAATGTCAAAAATGATATCAACTGAATCGCAAAGTGATTTATTTCGTTCATTCATTCGAACCATGAGGTGTTATTTCAACCTAAACTGGATAGCTTATTTGTCAAAGTGACCGATTCGAAAAAAGTTGCTACTTCCTGAGAGGAAAGTGAATCTTGTTGTTAATAACTTTTAAAAAATAGTGAAAACATAGAAAAGAAAATTTTTATTGATTAAAGATGAGATGAGAATACTTTATTGGTCTTTTTTGTAAAACAAAATACTGAAAATAAATACCAAAAATGAAAATACTAAAGGCGAGGCAGTAAGGGCCCGGGCTATAGCCTGTTCGAAAGAACGAATTAAAAAAAATGTACTCTGTGGTCCTGTCAAATCAAACATCATTTGAGGTGCGTTCTTATCTCGTTATTTTTACGAAAACACACAAGCAAACATTTTATTTGTAATTCAAAGAACTATATTTATTTATATTACTATTATTTAATAAGTATAAAAAAGAGCTTAATGGTTTATAATTTGACGCAATTGCGCAATTTTAAAATGTATTTTTAGTATTTTCTACGCAAAAAAACCGCTAAAATCATATCATTTTAGGTTTCGAAACGCAATTTTATTTCGTTCATTCTTCATAAGCGATCCAAACGCCATTCAGTAAAAGGCACTTCATGGTACAAATTTTAGTGATTCAGTTTAGGTACCTAAACTGATTTGCATCGGATTAGCATGGCTTATTAAAAGTTGATGATAGGCCCTCTGGTATCTGCTTTAAATCGCAATTAAAACACTTAAAAAAGTAAGGTATAAGTTGAATATATTCATTCAGGTAAATTGTCTATTATTTTTTACACTATCTCCGATTCGTAAATCTGCTTTTTTAGACATCATATACGGCGCAAAAGTTCTGCAAATCTTAAAATAATTTTTGACTTTCATTAGTGACATTTTATAATCTACTTGAACTTGGATTTGATTTTGATGTGGCATTTGGTACGAGACGTGGGGTCCATATGCTTAACAGCGGCAGTTATATCAGCCAACAGATCAGAATAGCTATCCAAGGCGGAAACATATAATAATATATGTATAAAGTATACGAATATATCACGGAGAGTGCTGTAAGGAGTTGTTCAGATCAGAAGTTGATACCAGCAGCCGAATTCCACCACCAAACTATACCATGATGTTGAAGTCTTGTTTTCTATAAACTTCTTGCCTCAAAGCAAAGATTGAGATGAAAAATCCCTTTAAGAAACCTTTGTACCTATGTGGTAGATGGCACAGACAGTAATCCATACCATCCACAGGTATAGAATGTTTTACGTCCTTATTACTGAAGGCGTCTCTAGACTGAAGTTTTATTTCTTTAGGCGCGTTATGAAGTAGAGTGTGAAGAGTAGTAGTAGTAGAGTAGTAGGTAGTATGAGAGTGTAATTTAAAGATGCGCGCGCATCACAGTAACACAAAAGTTCTGACGTTTGCAACACTCGTTTTTTTTTTCTGGTTTCTTCGTCCATTATTAGGATAGGCGAAGGGTTCAAGCCCGTACAGCCGTATTGGTTATTTAATAATTAATTGTCAAAGCCATCGTTGCAAGATTTTTACAATATTGTTCTTTCTACAAACGTAGAATAGCACGAGGTACATATATTTTTTTGGGATTTTTGCTTTCTTAGGCCAAAGAAGTATAACTTCTTGCGTGCATACATAAGTACACACACACACTTACTTTTTTTTTATAGAAAAGGAAGACAAACAAGCGTCCGGGTCACCTGGTGTGAAGTGATCACCGCCACCCACATTCTCTTGCAATACCAGAGAAATCACAGGAGCGTTGCCGGCGTTTAAGAAAGTTGAATGCGCTTTTTTTTCTCTTAGTGATTCAGAGACAGCTGTCCGCGTAATTCTGGATTAGTGGCTGTGGTCTTTGATCGCAATCCAATCTGCAGAACAGTGAGGTCGCTCCATTAAACGTGTCTAGTCCCCAGGGAGCCTTTACGCCTCTGGGTGGAATTTGGGCAGCTAATAGGTAATAGTTTATACGACGCATTATAAAGTCAGCACCGCTCTGGTGATCAAATACCATCAAATGACCCTTATACTCGTTTGTCCTGCTCTTTCATAAAAAAACCATCTATAAAGTCTCAGTCAGGAATCTGGAGTTCTTTTCAAATTGCATTAAGAACTGATTAAGATTTAGATAACTTAATATTACTTAAATAATAATAGTGTCAAGTATTGGATAAGTTTCATCAACATTTATGCAAGTAGGTAACATATAGGTATCTCATTACAAACGCGATCATATATTAAATAACCTCACTGTAATTTATAACTTAATGTAAGTAGCTCAGGGTCGTGAACGCAACCGAATGCTAAAGAGGAGTAGTTATGTACACTTTTTATGACGTTCATCAAGGGACGAGCATTCAGAAACAAAAAAACTATTTTGTTTAGTGTACCAGTTTAGTTTACCAGTCGTTTAGTGAGAATGTATAGTACCTATAACTATAAGATAAATAATTTATATACTTAAAGGTAAAGTAAAGTAAAGTATGCATTTATTCATGACATCACAAAACATATATACATAGTTAAATTAACAAATAAAAAAATACGGGGTCATGAAAAGGACACCCACTCAGTATTTTTGGAAATGATTTCCACTACTGATTTTCAGTAGGTACCTACCAAGTCGACTCGTTGACAGTAGCTGTAGACAACACGGTTCCTTTTGTTATAGGTCTTAAAAGTGACCATCCAAAAATAGTAGAAAAATAAAATAAAAGAAACTAAAAGATTGAATTGGAAAACGAGTTTAAAAATATTTTTATTTTAATTTTATTAAATAAGACATATTTTGATTTTTTATTTTATTTATTCATGCTGTTTATTTTTGATTTTATGCCTCTGAACATTTTTGTTTTTCTAATAGAAAAGATTTCAGTTTGTTTTTAAAGGAGAACAAATTTTTTTGATCTTTAATAGGTGGCGGCAAATCATTCCAGCATTTGGAGGCGCTGTATTTAAAGCTACCCCTAAATGCTGCGGTACCGTGTAGAGGCACTTCAAGGAGAATCTTGCCGTGACGCGTCTGATAACTCTCATTTGAGTCCGATAACCACCTAAGCCTTTTATATAGGTAAAATGGTATTCTGTACTTAACCACGCTAAAAAGTAACGAGGCAAACTGAAATTGCCTACGTAATTCCATCTGCCACTTAAATAACTTTAGTGTATAATTTTTGTAATCTTATTTTTAATTTTCCTCTTTATTGCGTATAGATTAACAGTATAAATATATATGAATGTGTGTGTCCTATAGTTATATATAAATCTCCTCTCCTTACCCCCTCTTTTTATGACAATAAGGGACAAGACGAGCAGGACGTTTAGATTGCTAATTGATACGGCCTGCCTGTGGGTCAGATATACTCAAAGAACGCTTAGTGCCTTTCGCGTTCAGTACAACAATGGTTTCAGGTTGATGTTGGGGCTGCCCCGCTTTTGCAGTGCTTCGGCAATGTTCGCGGATGGGAGGGTGGACGGCTTCCATGCCATCCAACGCAAAAGAACCGCGTCATTGCTGAGGAGGTTGCGGGGTAGCCCTAACATCATTCTGCAAACTATTGCTAGTCATTATGATGCGCCAATTATAAAGGCATTTATGCGGCTTCATGTGCCTGTTTAGTTATACTAATATAATTTAGGAAATTTTACTAACAATTATTATGGATATCTTTTTTTTTTTCCCGAATTTAAATTAATAATATTATTGAGTATTTTCTTATTAATTGTGATTATGACATATCTTAAATTTTAAACTGTAATTTTATCTGTAATTTAATGAATATCAAATTAAACTCAACAGTATTATGTAATTTAAGTTAAGATTGTTTGTATATCTATGGGTAATGCCTGAAAATAAAATGATTTATTATTATTATTATTAACAATGCAGTGCCGCTCTGCTTCTTGATATACCAAAATTCTGAGTAGCATTACAATTCTCTTCTTAGTCTTCTTGAGACATAATCTGTTAAGTCTCGTTTGCCCAATAATCTCACTAGTTATGGCGCCCTTCCCGAGACACAAAAATGTTTACACATTACTGCTTCGTGGCAGAAATAGGCGCCGTTGTGGTACCCATAATCTGCCGCATCCTGTGCAAAGGAGCCTGGTATCTTACCCTTAGGTTACCTAGAACGTGGAAGAAGACATCGCTGAGCGATAAGGTATTCTAATTGTGCAAAAATCTTCATTCATTCATGAGGGTTTGGGGTTTCTATTGTTAGCATGGTTAATAGAGATTTTGAAAGGTAATCTAAAGAACAGAAAACCCCGTGTGATACTTTAATTTCATCAAAATTTTTAAGAGCTGTTTCCAAGATACGTAAAATCTATCACAATTTTTGTCTTACACAAAACGTTTTTATTTAATCTGCAAAGAGAACTGCACCGTCATTCTTTCGTAAGTCGTAACCTAATATACCTCACGTAGTGAAAATATCACAGTTTGTCTGACTCGGTGAAATGTTAGACATACCGGGTTTCAACACAACATGCAGTGAACGCTGTGTAAACAATTTCAGCCTATGTCACGTTATGATGTGTTTGCTTTTAAATTGGAACACAGAATACTAATGTTTATATAAATATTATTTTGATTTAACTGTTGTAATATATCCTACTTAATTTGATTTTATGATAACGTAAATACCTAATTATTTATTTATTTTTTACTTTTTGCAGAGAAAACAACTTTAGCAGCGTTGAGCACTTTTCTTAGGGTGGGAATTAAATGTTGAACACGCGGCAGGAAACGTGAGCTTTTCGAAAGTTCGTATGACAGTCGTAGAAATTATGAATAGATACAAAATTTTAAGCTCGCGTCAGGACACGAGAGCTGATCGAAAATTCGTAATACAGTCGTTTAAATTATGGATGGGTACAAAATGTTAAACTCACGTCAGGACACGTGACATGATCGAAAATTCGTAATACAGTCGTTGAAATTATGGATGTGTACAAAATGTTAAACTCACGTCAGGACACGTGACCTGATCGAAAATTCGTAAGACAGTCGTTGAAATTATGTATGGATGAGTAAAAAATGTTAAATTTGAGTCAGGACACGTGACCTGATCGAAAATTCGTAAGACAGTCGCTGAAATTATGTATGGATGAGTAAAAAATGTTAAATTTGAGTCAGGACACGTGACCTGATCGAAAATTCGTAACAGTCGTTGAAATTATGGATGGGTAAAAAATGTTAAACTTGAGTCAGGACACGTGACCTGATCGAAAATTCGTAAGACAGTCGCTGAAATTATGGATGAAAAATTTATACTTCTAACTAATTATAGTTCACACTAACACAAAGTATCGAATACAAATCAGGAGTGTAAGACGTAGCTTGTCGCGCACACTAAAGATATAAACCTGGCCTGTTTTTATCGGTTGTCTAACAGCAAGAGACTCTATCTAGACGTATAAATTCTATAAGGTATTGTGTATGTATTACGTTAAGTTATAGTATAATAAGTGTAATTAACATTAGGTAACTACATTATACCTCAATAAAACGTACTTTTATTTATTATGCATTTAAATACGCACTCTGCATGTATAATAAATATTATGCCAATATCGAACGAATTACTTTTTCTTTCTCTTTTTATGGAATAGGAGGACCAACGAGCGTACGGGTCACCTGGTGTTAAGTGATCACCGCCGCCCACATTTTCTTGCAACACCAGAGGAATCACAAGAGCGTTGCCGGCCTTTAAGGAAGGTGTACGCGCTTTTTTTGAAGGTAACCATGTCGTATCGTCCCGGAAACACCACACAAGGAAGCACATTCCACAGCTTTGCAGTACGTGGAAGAAAGCTCCTTGAAAACCGCACTGTGGAGGACTGACACACATCCAGATGGTGGGGATGATATCCTAACTTGTGGCGTGTCGTGCGAAGGTGGAATACTTTCCAATTTATTGAATGAAAACATACAAAATTGCAGATTATTTGAATTTATACAAATCAAATAGGAACTTCGTTGATCAACATAATATGAATTAGATGAAACATAATGATTCGGGATTAAATTGTATTTTTAAATGATTTATTTAACAATTTAATTATGTGTACTTAAGAATGCACGACCGAAGTGAATTCTTTAATGAAACGCAGCATATTATATACTTAATCATAACAATTATTATATTATATATATATATAATAATTATAATTGTGTACAAATACTATACTCTCGTGAATTTTGCTATAACAAATCGCACTCCCTGTGTCGACCTTAGCCGACGTTACCCGAAAAAACGTTTTTTTTTTAGAAGAGTCCTTCTCAATAACGCGTACAAACGGGTCAACCTGAACCGGGGGCTCCGTGGTGAGAGTCAACGGAACAAAATGCTCAATATGATTAAAGATTTGACTTAAAACGGTGCTCACCGTACGTCACATACTATGAATTGAACCTCCTGTTCATAATAGGCATAAAAGGCATTTAAATTCTCAAAATTGATTCCTTTAGAATTCTTTTTGATGTCATTTCTAATATAGGTACTAGATACTACAACCGCTTCGGAAACAGATAGCACTCTGAGAGAGAGAAGAAGCGGCGCAAGAAACTCTCCTTCAAACTTCGATTTGAACGATAGCGGACAACTAGAGTTTATTATTAATTCTTATTCATTATGGTTTTGCCATCTTCACCATAACATGCTTCATGACCACATTAAAATGGATTACTTTGCAAAACAGTTATAAGTTTGCATATTCTACTAACGGGTACTAACCCATACGACGCACAATATTAAGACTTAATTTTATGCAGATATTTGAATAATTAAACGATTTAAAGAAGATTATCGGATAAAATTTAAATTATTTGCATAACTATTTTAAGTAACGTTTCTGTCATTAATTCATTAAATATTCAAATAAATATTTATGATAATTATATGTATACATATAATTAAATAAAGAAATGGGTGCGATAATACAAGATGGCTATCATGTTATTTTTAGCTACTTTATTTTTATTTTACTTTATTCGACAAACCAACAATATTTATGCACAAATGTAGAAATATCAACAAAGAGACTTAAAACGAAAAGACACACAGCAAAAATATCAATAACTGGCAAGTACAAAAGATTTAGAGACATACAGATTATTTAAAGTAGTGTAAAAATAATAGTTTTTAGCTAATAGCTAATTTCTACAAATTAACTCCCTTACGCAGGGAGTTAATGACATTATGACGAAAGCAGGTTGATGTGGTATTAAATAAATTGAGTTGCTGATTATTTTGAGAAACTGTACTAAATCGGCGACAAATACGATTGATGCAGGAGTGATATGCTAGGTTAGTACGGCGATTATCTTATTATTTTAACGTGGTCTTATTATTGCTATTCAAAAAGTTCTTGATAAAGCTTCTATAAATTTCTCGAAATTTCTTTCGTTGCGTATGCTGTTCTGTATCTCATATATATTTTCGAAGAACCGAAATAGATACGATAAACGTCGTACAGTTTACGCCACCATAAAATACACACTAGTTTCTGACATTACTTAACGTCCTAACATTTGTTTCATTTTTGTCCGATGTTTAAGATGATTCATATTATGGCAAAACAAAAGTGCCAATCTAAACAATTTGTTATTTTTTTAAAGGGATAACCCTCACTTCTGGGATTTAATTAAACAAATAAAATTTGACGATCAATGCGGACTCGAACCAGTGACCTCTTCTAGCGCTCTTCTTTCGTTGATAAAATCTTGTATGCTTTGTACTCTCAGGTTGTGGCTTCATCTACAGGATCTACTTTACAGTTGATAACCTGCTCAGCCCTACTATTGCATATTAGAAAATTGACTTGAGATATCTCTCCAAGCATACAAGATTTATCAACGAGACTCCACTCGAACGGTTGGCTCAGTTAAAAGAATGCTCGCACGGAACGCGAGAGATCGCGGGTTCGAGACCCGCATCGTTCATAAAATTTTGTTTACAAATTTTATTTGTCTAAAAGTGCCAATTTCGTTTTATAATATGAGCATAGATGAGCACGCGGCACTGAGCAATCATGGGCAGTTAGATGGTAAATTTTGTAGTTTTTGTTTGTTTGAGAATTATTAGAATTTGTTTTTATTTAATAATGCTGCTTTAGTGGCTAGTTAATTAAATAATCTATAATTGAAGTTAATTTTATTCCAAAATATTTATCCAGTATGAAGCTAGCTCGACATAAGAAATTAAAATATAGTCACATTAAGAGATGGTTTGCACCATGAAAACATAACGTGTATTTAATAATCGCGCTTCAGTGTTTAGTACATAATACATATTATCTATTTAAGATTTTTTTTTATATTATGTACTTCATGGAACAAATTTTTTGTTTGAATATTTAAAAAATATAATAATTTGTGTTTACTGTCCTATAGAGTCCCCATTAATGCCCGTTTTAACTATTCTTTTTATATGACTCAATTTGTTTGATGGATAATGTTCAATACATAGCAAAATAGTCAATAGGTTAATTTAATTTTAACAGTTACTTAGCGGAAATACATTGTAATTAAGTTACGGATAATAACAATCTAAATAACTGTTACCATCCGCCTTTAAACAAAGGAAATAATGTTCACAATGTTGACAATATATTAAAAACTAAACATAATATGAATAAAAATGAAGTGTTTGTTAATGAGTTTTGGTTATGCGCCAAGTTGAGCCAATGGACTCGTCGCATAGAGCATTGGCACTAAATAAATTAAAAAAAAGTGTGTGTATGCAAGAAGTTATACTTCTTTGGCCTAACGAAGCAAAAATCATTAAAATGATTTATTCCTCGTGCTATTCTACGTTTTTAGAAAGAACAATTTTGTAAAAATCTTGCAAAGATGGCTTTGACAGTTAATTATTAAATAATGAATACGGCTGTATGTCGCGCACATACTTATAGCAAATTAAAGGGTTTTATGGTTTTCTCATGGCTGCCATTGGCAGATATTAAAAAAATAATTATCAAAATCTGTTCAAAGATTTGAGGTAACAAATATAAAGAAAAAAATCATACAGACGAATTGAGAACCTCCTCCTTTTTTGAAGTCGGTTAAAAAAGAAGAGAACACTGTCAGTAAATTTTGCCAAAAACCTGCCTACAGCAATTACCACCTCTGAGGCAACAATTGGCGCTAAACTTCATAATGACAACTTTAACAAATACTATCTCGACTCCTGTCAACCGCAGTTTTGCTGAAAACGTGCTGTAAAAAGATCACGAAACGTCGGGTTAACTAAAATAATACTAAAATTGTTACTTTAAAGAAAATAACTATGTAGGTACATAAATGCAATTAAAACCATCATTTTTGTATCAAAATTGTAGAAGATCGAATGTAAATGAATGGAATGAAAGTTAGTCCGCATTTTAATGCTTATAACTGTTAAGTTTAATTAAAGGATATAAACTTTTTTTTATATAATTTATAAGTATTTATCGACATTAGTAGAGTAGTCAAAAAATACTTTTAAAATAATAAGTTAACCATAGAGTTGCCAGTCGCAACTACGTTTAATCGTTATAATTATTAGTTAATATAATTAATACTAGTAGAATAACATGTTAATGTAGCTATATAACATATTATATTGCTTTCGTAGGCAAATAGTTGCATTTTATTTGATCTAATCATCTCATATCGATAGAGATGAAGAGATGTGATACAGAATCGTGGCCCGTATTATTTACAGTTAAAGCATCGCCTGTGACTATATAAAATAAGACTAATAACCACAATACTAGTATTTAAATTCATCGATATAATTAATTCATAACAATATTTACCTTTTAGGCTTCCACCTCCGAATGAACACTCCAAACATGATCGAATCCTACACCAATTCACATCACTAGCACTCAACACCAGCAAAAATAGATTCTTTTCAAATAGAAACACACGTCAAAACGAACACAACACTGTTTACAAACACTCAACCGATAAGAGAATTAAAAACCGTACACTGTGTTGTTACTATGACGTAATAATTGATTATATACGTTTATTGACAATCGGTTTTTTGCACCGGAGCAGCGAACGTGCGTTCACCGCGAAGGTTTGTTGATGACTGAGCGCCAAGTGCCAACTGCGCGGAGTACGAATTGACTGCTGAGCGGAGCTTAGCTAGAGAACCCCAGCTCATTCCGTGAAGTATGCAAGCTGCACCTTTGTTTATGCAGCGCTATGCACAAGTTGGAGTCCGCAGTTTCAAAAAACCGTGGGTCGAACGGAATAAACGTTTCTTACGGGTTCGATTCCGGCGGCAGTTATGTTCAAACTTAACCCTTAACTAACATTGTGGGGTATATTTTTACCCCAAACGCACGATTTTGACCGTATTTTTTAAACCTTTTACATTAACATCTTGCGCTGCCAGGTATTCTCAGTCGAGCGCGTACGCAAGGAAGGGGGAAGACGCGCTGTGCGTAGCGTTGTTTAGTTTTTGCCCTACAGGGTTTTGGGGTAAGTTTTTACCCCACTATGTTATTTGTGTTACCTTTTTTTTTTCAAAATTATCAGAGTATTGATGCAAAATGTAATTTTTTTTATGGACGACTAATATTGACATTGCTTAATGATTCTGATGAAGATGATAATGCGGAATCTGACAACCAAGCACCACTTCATCAATTTGAAAGTGCATATGAAACGTCGGAAACTGATAAAAATGATCACGAAACTGATAGTGATATAGAAGTTGACTCTTATCAAGAAGAATCTTCCGATGACGATGTTCCCCTGTCTCAAATTGGCTTTTATCATAGAAAAAATGACTTTTAAAGGTCTAAACGATGGCCTCCATCTTCCAGACGTAGAGAACATACATTGTGCGCCACTTACCGGGCTTAAAAGGTTCCAGCTTTTGCGTGGAAAACAGAAAAATTGAAGCTCAAAGATATCCTAAGGAGCTTACAGTCCTGATATTCAATTTTCTCGGATGTTCTAATCAACCTCCAGATGTTCATGGTGAGTCTGCAGCCAAAAGAGCGAAATCTGAACGCTGCGCTTTCTGTCCACGTAAAGATGACCTACATGTCAGAAATTTGTTTGCAAATCTCATTACTCATCAAAACTGAATGTTTGTCATGCATGTGTAATACTTTCGTGTGTGTGTAATTAATTAAAAATTTATACCAAACATGTGGATTGAAACCAAGTTGATTGAATCCCATAATCAGAGCTTAACCAAACTCTCACCAAACTATCTTTGAAGTATATCCTTTCCAATAATAAAAAACATCGAAATCGGTAGGCGCGATTTTGAGTAATTCGTATATTTGTTGCGCACATACTTATAGCAAATTAAAGACATTTTTGGCTTTCTCGTGGGCACCATCGTCGGATCTAGACTAATTGCCATGGGACCACACGGTAAACACCAGCCTTCAATTAAAAAAAAATCGGTTCACCCAGTAAAATACATAAAAAAAACATACAGAGACGAATTGAAGACCTCCTCCTTTTTGAAGTCGGTTGAAAATATCCTAGCTGCAGAAAAAAACCTTCATTTTATCTAATTATCCTATAATCATTGGTCTCTTTTTTCAATAGATCTATGGGAGAACGTATTGGAATTTTTAAGTAAGCATTTAGAAATTTAGATAGATAGGTATATAACAAAATACGGATGGTATATAATCTGGATTCTAAATAATCTGAAGATTATTTAAATATATGCGTATACAGATATACAGCGAAGTAAATAAAGATCATAGAGAAATAATAAGTTGAAAGTAATCGAAAACTACACAGCAACCTCACTAACCGACTTTTCTCAGGTTATCTTTACTAGAGCGTGTTAGACAGTACTGTTCCCTGTTGATTAGTCTCAATACGTTTTAGAAGACGCTGTACAAAACAGAATGAGGTCACTTTATAACTTCGGTCACGCCGTCACTAGGCAACCCAGTTTAGTGCTTCAGAACTGATTTATACACTAACAATTCAATTCAAAATATATTTATTATCTCTAACAATCACATAGTATACACAGTTTATAAAAAATCTATATTTAAACATTGTTTTAATTGTGAGAGACCGGTGCTTGGAATAGGTAACGAATACTTGTGCTACAAGTCACCGGGTCCCCAAAGCACATAATATGATGATGATAATGATGTAAAGAATAAATAAAAAATAAATATATTATAATAAAACTTAATAAAATAAGATAAGGAAGACTTATTACGATAAGGAAAGTAATTGATGTTAGTGTGGGTGATGGTTTTGTGTGTTTGTGTGTTTTGTGTGTATAGTGACTTGGTGTATGTGTTGTTGAATATTTTTACCTGATAATATTAAGTGTGTTTTCAGTTTCAGTATATTCCAAGTGTTTCAGCTATTCAAATAGAAGTTTTTTACTTTTTTGATAGTTAACTGTATGAAATTTTAGCACTTTATTTATTAACAGGCGGCCGTCTGCAACTTTGCTCACGTAGATATCTCTTATACGAATTTAAGTATTCTTGATTGAGCTTAATAATAGGAATACCCATAGTTATTCCCTTTAACACACCCTGTAAAATGTCAAAATAGGACGAGATGTTTAAAGAATGTACGAGATAAAACAATAGACATTCTTAGTTTTTTTTATTTATACGTAAAGATTCATATTATTTATCAATTTTATTTTAAAACACACTTTCAATTTAATTTAGATTCATGGTTCATTCATTACAATATAAATTTTATATCTACTGAGTGAACAATAAATTTTTTAAATCGTCCATGTACCACCGGATTAATTAAAATATATCAAAACATATACGATACTATGCTCAATATGGCTTTTTGATAGATAAGGCTCGATATGCCTATATTTAAAGTGATAACCCTCACTTCTGGAATTAATTACTCAAATAAAAATTTGTAAGCAAAATTTATAAACGATGCGGGACTCAAACCCGCAACCTCTCACTTTCCGTGCGAACGCTCTTCCAACAATATAATATATTATGCAATTTTAATTTGTGTTATTATTATAAATACATATTTAGTTCGTGTTGTTATATCGTTAAAAATACGCTTTCAAGCAGGAAATATTTATTTAAAAAGGAACATATCGTTGCTTTAATATTAAGTCGACTGTTTAAATTATTTATAAAATTTCTATAAATCACGGTTTATTTCAAATTTTCAAAGTTTTCGACAACATCTGGTGGATCTGCTTATTGCAAAAAATAATTAAAAATATATATTATGTATACATATAAATATAGCGATAGCAAAACAAACAATGATTATATTATCTAAGCTTCTACTAATATTATGAAGAGGTAAAGTTTGTGTGGTAATCTCTGGATGTACTGAACCGATTCTGAAAATTCTGTTACCAATAGAGCGCCATATTATTTGTGTGCGTCATAGGCAAAATTTCACCAGAAAAATTAAAAGACTTTCGTAGTAATCGCATTTGCAATGGTCGAAAGAAAACAATATATGATTGTTTTGTTTATATATGTACGTGGTACCATTGGAATACCAACTTATATAATGACAGTGGCAAATGCAGATGAAGTCGCGGGTTACAGCTAATAATAAAATACATTAGAAGAAATGCAATACAAACCATGCACAATATAGCCTTATCCAGACATAACAGTCTCTATCCGCTCTGAATGGACTCTACAAAATGTAGAGTTTGCTACAAAAGCTATTGAAATGTTCGCGGCCTTTGTGCTAGTGTTACAATATCTTGGCACTGGTTAGGTATCAAGAATCGGTACTAGAGCTCGGAAATTAGGTCAAATAACTTATCGCTGCAGCGCTATCGATTTTTCACGCGAAGGATTTGTTAAGGTACTATAATTATTTTGGCATTCGCTTTGACAAGTTAAGTCTATCAGGGTTCCTCTTAAGGCAAAACAGGTCAAATGCGAGGCTGACTATAGGGTATTCACTTCTTAAGAGTGCCGTACCATCTCACAATATACATATATATATATACTAGCTGACCCAGCAAACGTTGTATTGCCGATATAAAAATCGCGATACAAAAGTAACTGTTGATCGTAGATTTTATAATTTGAAGTTGTGTGTATTTTTTAATACTGACTCATAATCAAACAAATTTAAACAAAAAATGTAAAAAAAATTTAAAAAAGAAATTGGCGTGGACCACCCTTAACATTTAGGGGGATGAAAAATAGATGTTGTCCGATTCTCAGACCTACCCAATATGCACTCAAAATTTCATGAGAATCAGTCAAGTCGTTTCGAAGGAGTTTAACTACAAACACCGGGACATGAGAATTTTATATATTAGATAGTATATATATATAGTTTTTATACTTTTGTAAGTGAATTATTTGTTTTAATGTCAATTTGTTATGTTTTTAAAGTGATAACCCTCACTTCTGGGATTACGTTTAACTTTGAAAACAAAACAAATAAATTTTATGAACGTTCCGTGCGAGTGCCTATCCAACTGAACTAACCGTTCGAGTGACCTATCGTCACAAAATTTTCAATCTGAAGCCACAACCTGAGAGTTGAACAAAGTATACAAGATTTTATGACGATACGTCACTCGAACGGTTAGCTCAATTGGAAGAGCACACGCACGGAACGCGAGAGGTCGTGGGTTCGAGTCCCGCATCGTTCATAAAATTTTGTTTTCAAATTTTATTTCTGTATTAATTTTGTCATTTTGGTTTTTTATGATCACAAAGTTTAACTGAAACGCCCTGCTCATTGCAATACCTGAGCGGCCCTGCTCAGGATTCTTGAAAAACCCAAAATCTGGCCTCGCATTTGCGCTCTGCACTTTAAGACATTTGATGGTAAGTCTGCTTTACGCACTGGTATAAAACTTCCACCACTGGCCGTCCCAAAACATTACTCGGATTTTTCCTTAAAAGGCATAAAAGGTATTTATTTTCTCAAAATTGATTCCTTTAGAATTCTTTTTGATGTCATTTCTAATAACTACTAGATACTACTAACGCTTCGGAAACAAATGGCGCTCTGAGAGAGAAGAAGCGGCGCAAGAAACTCTCCCCGCATTCTTTTTTTGCGCTCTTTTCAATAAAAATACACAATATTGTACAGTCATTTCTATCGCTATCAAATAATCACAATCTAGTCCCTGGCTGTCCGATCAATTAGATATTCAGCAGTGGAGTAATAGGATTTACGACAGAACATTTTTTTTATAAAACATTTAAATTTATTTATAGATAATGCCTGAACCAGTGTCTGGGACTTTATTACAGAAGTGTATACATTTACCCTTAAAGCTATTATGTATCTTATGAAGCCTACTAGAATTAGTAGTTCTTTTGGCCTCGCTTTGAGAATATCTGCAATCAAAGTTTAAATAAACAAAGTTTGCGTGAGAGACTAGAGTGATAGTAGCTCTCACATAGTTCAGTCGCCTGCAGGCATTGTTGAATACGTCGCGTCAACTAGGACAGATGACGCTCCTTGCCCTCACAACCATCTAAGTTACATCGTTCTTGTAAACTTGTTGAAAAATATGGCGAGTAAAGCAATTTCTGGGCCATGATATCATGAATGGTGAACGGGCTCTACTTGTGTCTCGTGCCAGAGTTTGGCGAGTCAACATCTCCTGAGGATACCTCGTGTACAGGCGAAACACGTGTCGAATTGTTTAAAGACAAATATTGGCGGAAATAATACGAAAGAAAACTCAAAACATTTGGATAATTATTGATTTCCGCAAAGTAACGCCTACTTCAATATACTTTCTACTTGTAGATTCCCACAATTTATGGCTATATTTAAGCATTGCGAATCAATTCCAGTAAGATGCTTCTTTGTACAGGATGCCGGCTAGATGATGTGTACCAAAACGGCGCCATTTTCTTCCGTGAAGCAGTAATCTGTAAGCCTTATTATGATTCGGTCTGAAGGTAGCTAGTTAAATTACTGGGCAAATGACACTTAACCGCTTATGTCTTAGAATTTTAAGGTTATTCAAGAATCCTGAGCGGCACTTCATTGTAATGGATAGGGCATATCAATTACCATCAGCTGAACGTCCTGCTCATCTCGTCCCTTATTGTAAACAAGGAAATTTGGAATAATTTTGGCGATATTCTGTTGCTTAGCTATAGCTCCGGCGGCGGTCGTCTTTCGCATATTAAAGACCTCTAGTGTACCCACATAACTTCGCGAACTTTGAGCGGTAATTATTGTGGTAACGCGGCAGTTGACGATAAGATAATATGGCCGTCGCATAAGAAACCCACACATTGAGATATGGTGATGGTGAAGTTTTTATGCGAACTGGCATTATTTTAAATATAATAACAAAGTTTATTTTAAAATTCTACGATAGTAAATTTTCAATAGTTTTGTTAAAACATTCAATTCAAACCAAACATGATGTTGTGCCTTAATTAACTTCATGAGAAGTAATTATGCGAGATACATAAATATTTAAATATAAAAAATATTATTAAATATAGGAAGAAAATGTTAAACGTATTCTGTTAAAAAAAAAAAAATCCGATACCGGGAATCGAACCCGAGCCTCCTGGGTGAGAGCCAGGTATCCTAGCCACTAGACCATATCGGATTATACGTACTCATCGAAATGTAAGAACTTACTATAATACTGACAATATTATAACACATGTTCGTGCCCATTCGTGTGGAGACAGATAGCATAGACATAAAAAACATTATATGAGGAAAAGTGAACACACCCAAACTTCTGAGGATATACCCAAATTTCTCACCTGCATCGCTAATGCGCCCGTCACTTTGAGACAAATGTTTTTGTTTTAATCTCCCAGTCATTTCACTGGCTACGGCGCCCTTCTAACCACAACACAATAATGACCGGCGTCAGAAAAAGGCGCTACCAAGCCTGCATCATGTGCATACTCGTAGAAGCCTACCACTGGCTTGTAACGTGAGCGCCTGACGCAGCATAAAACATATAATTATTCATTTTTATGTAAATACCAACCGGAAATTCGTAAGCATTGTGAAATTTGATTTATATTATAAATATTTTACTGCTTTAGTCACAAATTGTGAGTTTGAGATTAATGGTTGCTATAAATTACCATCTCCCACGCGGCTTGACTTTTGTTTGTAGAGCTTTTATAATACATAGGTGACCGGGTTGTAAATGTGACCTTAAAACGGCGTTTATTACGCGAGAAACAAACATCTTTTGAAGGAAAATAAGAAGACGCTCCAACAATATCGAACGGTGGAAAGAATATTCAATATTCTTTCCACCGTTCGATCTTTCCACCGGACGCTTACCGCGTTGATCGGTATAGTGTAAGAGCCGGCTTCAAGATAACTACATTCATAGAGTTATGAATAAAAACTATCTAATATAAAAAATTCTCATGTCGCGGTGTTTGTAGTTAAATTCCTTCGAAACGGCTTGACCGATTCTCATGAAATTTTGAGTACATATTGGGTAGGTCTGAGAATCGGACAACATTTATTTTCCACCCCCTTAATGTTAAGGGTGGTCCAAGCCAAATTTTTTTTTAATTTTTATGATTTTTTTTTTAAATTTGTTTGATTATGAGTCAGCATTAAAAAATACATACAACTTCAAATTTTCATCGCTTCATACTTTTGTATCGCGATTTTAATATCGGCAATACAACGTTTGCTGGGTTAGCTAGTCTATATATAAAATTCTCGTGTCCCGGTGTTTGTTGACAAACTCCTTTGAAAGGGATGAAGCGATTTGTATGAAATTTTTTGTGCATATTGGGTAGGTCTGAGAATCGTCCAAGATCTATTTTTCATACCCCTAAATAATAAGGGTGACTCCTAAATATTTTTTTTTAATATGATTCAGCATTGAATAATACAGACAACTTAAAATTTTCGCTCTTCCACGATCTATTTATAACTACTTTTGTATCGCGATTCTTATATTATTCTGTTCCATCCACAAATCCGCTATAGGGTTGCAAGATGGCAACCGAATACATTAATTGTAGTACGATATATTTGGTAGGTCTGAGAATCGGTTGCATCTATATTTTAGACGTCAAATTTTTTTTTAAATTACTATACATGGCAATACAACGTTTGCTGGGTCAGCTTACTTTTATACATAGCCATGATGAGGTTTGGAGACATATAGTTTGGCCAGGCTGCAATTTAAATTTGGTCACATGTACTTTTAATTAAAATAATAACATAACGTCACATCTTTACTTAATTTATACTTACTAAGGCTTACACTCGCGATTTGTATGTCACTTTGTGTTAGTGTGCGTGCATTGCTCAAAATAGACGTTATCAGTCTTCCTCAATGTTTTTCGACGTCTTCAAAGCTGTCACAGTCTATTTAAACGTATAAATAATCTAAGGTCACATCTTTATAAAATAACATTGACAAATAAATTTGACATTTCGTTTGTGTTTGTGTTTAAGTGCCAACAAGTTTCCAAACACACACACAAACACGCCAAAAGCGTGTCATTTAGGTCAAAGAAATGACACTTATCGTTTGTCTAAACTTATACTTTTTACAAATTACTAGCACTTTGGATAAGATTCAGTCTTTAATTAGAAGAAGTGACAAGAAACTAATTGCCTCTCTTTTAAATCAACATTAACAGGTTCATCGTTTTACAATTTATTTCATGTTTACAATATATATATATATATATATTATACTAGCTGACCCGACAGACGTTGTTCTGTATATAATAAATAAAATTATGTTTTTATATGAATTTGTCAATAATATATCATAACATCAAAAATTACTTCGTAAAATATACACCCTGCTGTCGTAATGAAATTATTTGACAGAAGAACTGTCAAACCGTGCGTCAATAAATTCTCTCGTAGAAATTATGTATGGACACATCAAAGGAAAAATAAATTTGTTGTTTTTATTTAATTTAGCAGCATTTTCCCATTTATTCACCTTTTAAACCTTCCCTGGATTTCCACAAATAATTCAAGACCTAAATTGGCCAAATCGGTTCAGCCGTTCTCGAGTTTTAGCGAGACTAACGAACAGCAATTCATTTATATATATATAGATTTTTAAAGTGATACAACAAAAAAACTGAAACGTCAAATAGAGACTGTCTAGCTGTTTATACAAATAAGATATTGATCCATGACATTTTATTGCTACATATTATAAAATCATTCAGAAATACGTTATTGCACTCTTCCCGATGGTTTTAGAATGCATGTATTCGGAAATAATGGATTATTACCGAATACATGCATTTTTTTTTGCTATTGACAGAAAAGCGCCTGTCGGGCCTGCTAGTGTCAAGAGAAGTTAAAAAATGTATAGATGTTAATCGTAAATAGATGTAAATAAACATACGTATTATACGAGCGATTATAAAAAATATAGATAAAAGTTTCCTATGAGAGGATCATCCAGCCCCGAGAAATAACGATCATTGACGAGCATGACACATGGACCAGCCATCGTTTCCCTCAACCATATTTAAGAGGCCGACACTACTGTCGACACACTAGGAGACAGTGGTCTGATCACCATGTTACCTGCAACCTCTCCTGTCCCAAAACAAACAAAATAATTGCGTGCGTACAAAGTACACCTGCATTGTACATGAACCTCTAAGCTGCATATGAAGTCCTGGTACATGTTGCTAGGATGCCACATATATTCAACCGCTATGAAAGACATTACTATCACCGCTACTATATTTATGTTCTCCTGGTGTCTATGTAGTAATACGTCGTGCGCATGACGTCAGAATATATTTAGGTATATTCCCGTCATACGTAAGACAATCTCTTCTTCAACTATGATCGCCTGGTACCAAAATACTTATACTTATTACTTATCTTGTGAATTTATGTGTCTGACTCTTTTTACTGTCACTTTTTTCGTTTCATCGCATTTCAAATCACAACGATGCTAAATAAGTTTTCACTTCGAAAAAGAAAATATGAAGACAAAATCGCAATGTCACAATCAACGAGGTCACAGACGGCAGGTATTAAAAACAAATAAAAGTGAAACTGGTTCTCATTGAGGGCGTATCGAGGAAGTGTCGCAGTTTCTTGCCCAGGTTGCCACGGAGTCAAACCACTTGACGACGCGAGCCGTGAAATTGATTGACACACTCGATTTGACGCGAATATTGTTTCACGGTGACTCATTTAACATTTGAAGGACGTTCGCAACCACCTCACAGAGTGTTTTGGATAATTGTAACTTTCGAAATCAATAGGCATCCACTTAAGTTGCTCAGCACAAGATTAAGTTAAAAGGATCGATTTTTGTCTTTGAAATATTATAACTAGAAAATCTAAAACATGCGCTTTACCAGAACACCAAACCAAAAAGTAGAAAATAATGTTGAATATTAAGTATAAATTTGGAATAATGTGATAAACAAACAAAAATGTATTTTATTTAAAAAAAAACGCAAAAAATGTTTATAACATCTAGCACAAGATGTTATAAACATTTTATTGACAGATATTGATGTGTTTAAATGGTATAAAAAGGCATAAAAGGCATTTATATTCTCAAAACTGATTCCTTTACAATTCTTTTTGATATCATTTCTAATATACTAGATACTACTACCGCTTCGGAAACAAATGGCGCTCTGAGAGAGAAGAAGCGACGCAAGAACCTCTGAGAGTGAAGAAGTATACGTAGCCAATTTAAAAATATATTACTCCCACGGAACAGAAAGAAGATTTTCTCTTCTGTGATGTTTAAATAAATACTCCTGAGTCCGGGTTATTAACTATTATATACGGGCTATTATATACTAACGTATAGAAGTCCTGACAGCTTGAAAGTGCTTGACTAATTTTGATTTTCAGTGTGTTGTTTCTAGTGGTTTAATATTCTAAATAAGAGGTAATACAAAGCGCGGCTGACTGTTCACGAGTTGTCAATCAAAATCTGTTACAGTTACCACATTTATAAGGGGGAGTGTTCCGAAGAGCTGTTCAACCTGATTCCTGCCGCCGAATTACACCTTCGCACGACACGCCACAAGTTAGGATATCATCCTCACCATCTGGATGTGTGGCGATCCTCCACAGTGCAGTTTTCAGGGAGCTATCTTCCACGTACTCCAAAGCTGTGGAATGAACGTCCTTGTGCGGTGTTTCCAGGACGATACAACATGGGTACCTTCAAAAAA
This sequence comes from Leptidea juvernica, assembly GCA_949711755.1. Lineage (NCBI taxonomy): Eukaryota > Metazoa > Arthropoda > Insecta > Lepidoptera > Pieridae > Leptidea > Leptidea juvernica. The sequence goes on along the minus strand of CATIXQ010000018.1, from coordinate 11,445,377 downwards.
AGCGAGAACACCTTCCTTAAAGGCCGGCAACGCTCCTGTGATTCCTCTGGTGTTGCAAGAGATTGTGGGCGGCGGTTATCACAATTAACAACAGGTGACCCGTACGCTCGTTTGTCCTCCTATTCCATAAAAAAAAAGTCACAATAGATTCTCTAACATTTCCTATCATCCTGTATCTTAGAGATGTTTTTCTCTCAAGCAAGTGTTGTTTGTCTATTCGCTAGTATATTTTTAGTTGTTGATTGACACGTCAGAACGTGACAATTTCAATCTATTTATTTTCGCACGTGTAGTCTTTACATCCTCTTTGATTTTCACGTCTTATGTACTTAGTTATTTGTTCACACACATTAATGACACGTAGGTACAATAAAAGAAATATTATTCAAATTATATTATTTTTATATAAGTACTTATCTTTCACTTTTGCTCCTTGATTTCTTCACATTCCGCCATATTGGCTATGTATAGCGTGCATTTTTGCATGTGAACCCACTCGAAGCAATGCTTCGCAAACTATCAGAGTAGATACTAGAAATTTTAGGATTAAAACTAACTTCCAAGTAATATGGATTTCCAACGTTAAGTAGCTTAAGTAGATGTACTTAGGTAATAAACATTCAACTAGGATTACTATATGATGATGAAGTACAAACCTGGATATGACAAGCAAAAAAAAATACGGCACGTGAACGAGATCTAACAAAAACTGTTAGAATAAAAAGGACGAAAGCAATATTTTGTATATATATCTATTTTTTTTAAATAACTTCTTCTCAAATTCTCAATAAACGATTCTCGTAAAAAAGCCAAGCTTGTCCACCATATTCTTTTTGGTACTTACTGCTTAATAATTTTTCCGGGTATTGGTTGTATTTTTCAAGTGTACTAATGGCTAATCCATTTGGTACTTAACCCAAGGTTCATTACAGTAACACTCCGTTTAAATGTTTATTAGAACAGTACTTACCAACAAGCTAATGCACAGATTAAATAAGTGAACTCAAAGCCACCAGAGGTCGCTGTGTTTGAAAAGCATAAATGACTGCTCTTACCGAGGAACTCATTTAGAGACGTATTCATGCATAATCATTAAAGCGCTTTAGCTCTCAATAACGATTTATCATATGAATAAAGATAAGGAACTAGTAAGTTACCTTCGAATGTCGCCCTTTGTAGAATAAATACCTTATTTATTGGATTACATGTTGATATTTGCAAAAAGGATGATAAATATATCTGACAATGACCTTGAATGAATGAATGGTTTAAAAAATATACGATGAAGGGATTGTAAAAAATTAACATTAATTGTATTACATGAAATAAAACAATAAAATGCGGTAATTGGCCAAGTTAATTGAAACATGAAAGCATCACGTCATCATCACTTCAAGTTTTGGTTTTTACGCGTTTTCATTGATTTCTGTGCCGTGACGTTACAATCGTCAGCGACCATGATAATACGGCTGAGATCTATAGATCGTACTCAAGACTATACTTAATATGTAAGATTTAGCTGAGTGTAATAAAACGCGAACTTGACTTTTGCATTGGGCTGTCCTAGCTTAAGGCTAGGGACCGAGCCAACGGCTGAGGAATCGAGCGGAGCTAGGTTATCTCTCCCGCATGAGATCGCCATTGTTTTAATGCAGTTATATTAGAAGCATTTTTGTTTTATTACAAACAAAATACAATTTTCTTTACAAAAATAATCTTAAATAGTATTGGTAAACAATAAATACACAAATAAAATTTGAAAAACAAAACTTTATGAACGATGCGGG
>CATIXQ010000018.1:11410931-11443580 GCA_949711755.1 Leptidea juvernica | reverse complement strand
TACATTTACAATACTACGACTACATAATGATTTCACTTTGTAAACTAATCAACCATGTGACTCTTATTCCTGTAAGCTGATAAAAAATGTAAAGTAAGAAAAAATTAAATCAAGACTGGACAACTCTAAATGGGTTGTCACTATAATTATATTACCGGTTTCTTTTTACATTAACGATGCAATTTCACGGTTATTGCGCTGTTTACGTTTACAAGTGTTTATTTATTTTACAACTTTATTAATCACTTGATAATATGCAGTAATTAATGTTTATAAAGCCTCCTTTCCAAGGACTTATGACAAATTAAGTACATACCATTATGGGTTGAGGCATAAAGTCTCAATGCGCGGCGAATATTTTGTGAAATGGGCAATTTACCTACCGTCGAGGGAGTTTCTAGTCCTTATTATATTTGGACTTGTCTTTTCGGTGTCGTCCTGAATACCCCGCGCAAAGAATCTCATTCCCAAGAGTTGGTTGTACGTGGAAGACAGTTTTTCAAAAACCGCACCGTGGCAGGACCACACATACAGATGATGGGAGTTTTATGTAAGTTTGTGACGTGTGGTGAGATGAAGCGACATCTCTGCGCTGCACTGAGCGATGGAGCCATTCACAGAGTACTGGATAACAGGCGATTAGACAGCTGATATTGTTATTATTGGAACTTCCAGTCCTCTAATTGCCACAACCTGTATCGGCATACTCGAGCGATGCTCATTTTCGTGGTTACTTGAAAAGAAGGCCATATTCGCCTCTAAAAAGCTTGGTGTACTTAGTAAGTCGAGACAGTACTTCACTAGCCATCGCCTGCAACTATTAATATAAGGCGAAATTTGTCTTCGGAGTCTTCATATGGAGTACTGCTCTTACCCCTGGGGTGTGGGGGGAACCTTCTAGTACCAGCTTCTTGCATTTCACCGCATGCAACTATCATTGATGTTCAATTCATGTCCGATCGGGTTAATTCATTTGTGTTGCATAGTGATGTAAGTTCTCTTTGCATCTTATATCACATCTATCAAAGGGAGTGCTCAGAGTACTTGTTGGGGTTGATACCAGCAGCCGAATCCACCACCGGACCTAACGTAAAAGTGCGAAATTCCATCCGGATCACGTTGACGTCTGGCTTTCTACAACCGCGTGTTTTGCTAGATATTTCTTGTCTCGCACAACCACTTTGTGGAATCAATTACCGTCCGCAGTTTTCCCGAACTGATACTGAACTTAGGGCTACCTTCAAGATTAGTGCATACTCCTAACTTAGAGACTGGCAACGCATCTATTGACTCCTGGTATTGCGGATGTCCACGGGCGGTTCCTAGCGAGCCTCTTGCCCGTTGTTCGTCTTAAATAAAAAATCTTCTTAAGAAGACTTAACTACTTAATATAAGAAAATTTATTGCAGTAGGCGTTATTTTTCGAAAATCCATAATTATCCAAATGTTTTGAGTAAGTGTTGAGACTGAGTCTCTTGCCAGAGATTGGCGAGTCAACATCTAATGAGGATGCCTCGTGTAGAGGCAAAACACGTGTCGAATTGTTTGAAGACAAATATTGGCGGAATTAACACTCAAGAAAACTCAAACCATTTGGATACATAATATAATAAATGACAAGAAACGACAACAAACTCATTGATGTTATCCGCCAATATTAACAGTGATGTAATGCATTAAATAATAATTGTTGAAATAAGTTGACAACACATACAAATAGATAAACACAATTTTGTAATAGTTTATAACAAGTTAGCTAAATATTGACCGCATCTATCCAACAATTTACTTGAGCATTGTGTGGGAGTGAGCCGGACTGCCGCTCGCCTTGAACCTACGAATTAGATTTACACAGCGAATTAACAAATACTTACACAAACCTTGATGACTGCTTACAACATAGACTTACAAAATAATACACGTATCTACACAAACAGATCCTTAATATATTGAATATTAATTAAGCTAACACACACGTTGACAAAACAAAATTGGTTACGAATTATCGGGGTGTTCACAACAACAACAGTATAATATTTATTTGACCTTGTATCTAACTTAATGAATTTTAATGAGAAGATGAAATTCAGCCATTTAATTATAAGTAATATATAGACTAAAAAACTAGAAAAAAGGATAAAAACACTATTGAAAAGAAGAGCAGGCAGGATTCAGGAGAGGATTCCTTCGTAGATCATAATATATAGTCTATCGAATTACTCATAGATAAAACTTATGCCAATCTAGGGTTCCATAGGCCACTCTTTCTTGTATTAATCGATTATCGAAAAGCTTTTGATACTTTGTACCATCACTCAATATGGCAGACTCTCCAATCTCAAAATGTTGAATCAGTTTATCTGCAAGTTTTACAACATTTCTATCGAAATTGTAACAATATAATTAGGTTGGAGACAAAAGGACTAGAGGGGTAAGGTAAGGGGATGTCATCTCACCAACATTATTTATAGCAGCGAAACAGCAAGTCATTGGACAGTTAACCTGGTAAAAGGTTACCATTTAAGATCCACTGATACTGTAGTCAACGATAACTGACCTCCACGCGGTAAGTCAACAGATAATAAATTAAACAAACATTATGACGAACTACATAAAAAGTCCTGTATACCTTGAAAATGAATCGCTGGAATATGTTGATAACTACATATGGGTAAGCAAATTTCGTTAAAAATCAGAGAAAGGAATAGGAATTATAGAGGCGAATCTCTAATGCTTGGAAGGAGTTTTGGAGCTTTAAAGAAGTTATGAAAAGTGTCTTGTCCGTTAAAACTAAACAAAAAGTAATGGATCCATGTAGTAGTAAGAAGCATCCTGAAAATTAAAAGAATCCATAAAATATCTCATAAAATTATTATTAAAAGTAAGAGAAACGTTATTGATGCTCTGTATCACTGTGAAAAACGTGGCGATGGGTTGGTCAGAGTCGTTGGAAAGGGCTACAAGGCAGTAGAAGGAGAGCTCGGCCATCAACCCGGTGATCTGATGATATCATATAAGTTGCTGGCGAATATTGGACGGAGACTGCAAGGAATAATTACTTCTGTTCCGATCTTATCACACGCCTGAGGAAACCTCGTAAATGAGCACCATGCCGTAATCTTCTTCCAACTACGCTACGAATAACAGCAAAATTTCTGTTACATACTGAGTACGATATCATAGACACTGTAGAGGCAGATCTAAGCGTTGCTTAGGATTGTTGGTTGACCAATGAAAGATGTTTTGAGAACCATTAAGAAGGAATTATGATTATTCTGTGATGTATTATAAGATTAATAGTAATTAATAATAAAACTATTACTATAAATAATATAATAAAATAATATTTGAACCCAATTAGTGAAAGAGATTTAAATGAGTGACGTATTACATAATGTTGTCGAGTAGCATAATCATAATGTTTTAATATTGTCATCATTCTTTGTATCTTCGCAAACAATGAGTCTTATGTTCAAGTAATAGAGAACGGATGGTAGAGTACTTACGTATGTTCTAGCACGATATTCGTCTTATATTTAGCTGGCCGGATAAAATCTTCTTCTTCTTCGATTTTGTCGCTAGAATTTTTAAGAATACCAATTTTTTTATGTTTTATTTCTTGCCAAAAGAAAACATAATATTGCTTTAAACCGTTAGTTCATAAAACATCTACCTATATAACAAATGGGAATCTTCACTTCATTAATAGAGCCGGGGGTCGAAGATTAGCTATTTATTAAATTGCACAAGTTAGCGATGGCAATTTATGGCGGTAAAAGCAACGTGCCTACCGCGGGGCATGCACCAATCATCTCCCACAGATAAAAACATAAACGCATTCTTGCCATAGATTATAATTATCTATCAGTGTTGTAAATCCTTCTTGGTTCGAGATTGTTGAGGGACAATTTATATTGTTTCAGTTTTAGTAAATACGGTTTCTAATATTGAATTAAAGACTTTTCAGGCCTACATTAACTGCAAAGATTTTTAACATAAGATTTAATATTATTTTATATTATAAATAAGTTCAGTTTTTAGGAAAATACTAATTTGTCTGTAATTATATAAGTCGGACAAAGTAAGTGTAATGTTATGAAGTATTTACTAACATAAAAAAACATACACAGAATTTCGTATTATTAATTCAGTATAAATGCATTAAATATTCATTAAATACTTACTATAAGCTATTTTTAAAATAACTATTAAAGTGTTGCCAGCCAACTGAATTATCTTTATTTTATTTGGAATAAAATGAAAACTTATGCCAAGTAGGTGTTTAACCCATTTAATAAGGATCACATTATAATTTATGGTTACTGCTCCGTAATAATTGGCTTTTATGTATTTCTGCCGACATCAACTGATCCAGTATTTTTTTTTTATCTAGTTCTAGGCAACGCAAACTAATTTATTATAAACTATGTAGCATGGTGAAAGCAACAACTATCAGATAACGGCCTTGAAAGGTTTAAAGAAATCTTTCAAAGCACCTTTGAGAATTAAATCATTCAAATTTTCCCGATTCATTGACAATCGAAGCAGTGTAGCCATTAGAAACTATTTACAAAACCAAAACCAAAAAGGGGTGCCCACCCAGCGTGACAACTGGCAACATGAACGAGAGGGCCAATTTCAATTATAATCACTGCAGGTGGTCATGCTAGAGGGCTCCACTAGCGCACAGAGTGCATCCACGGGCGGTACAGTCGATGACAAAACACGCAACTGCGATCTTGTCATTTTTATTTCAAGAATTATGATGCGAGAAAATTTATTCAATTAGGCGTTACGGAATCCATGATTATCTCATTTATATGAGTTATCTTAAGTGTTAATTCTGCTAAGATAGTCTACATACAGAATGTAATTAAGCCTAACCGCATAGCTTAGAGTTTGAAGCTATTTGCTTCCTCCTCCAAGAATGGGCCTACGGTGAACTTTCAACCAAACGACCCGATATATCTTTGCGCGATTAACACGCCTTAAGATAAATCATAACACTTAGATAATTCATGTAAGACACGCTTAAGAGGTTACCAAACTTCATTAGCAAATCGGGATCGGACCGGCAGCTATTATTCCTATACTTTCTTCTTCGAAAATTTATACTTCAAGATAGACTCTGACATTCTATACTTCTATTGTCAGCAACGCACGTGATAGATTATTAAGCTTACTAAGCTTTTACGTAATTAATAATAATAAAGAGGTAAATAACTCTGAATAAATATATATAAAATATGTTCAGACATCTTAAAACTAAAAAGTAGCTAAATTGGATTTAAAAGTCAACACAGCCAATAACAGCTAGTACCTGGTTTGCTCTTCCAATCAGCGATCAAGCAGCTAGGATTGCCAACCTCAATAACAGAAACCTTCATAGAAATTAATATATATACTTTAAATAGTAACCTAACATGTGGCGCATTGCAAGTAAGTGACGTCAAGCAATATCACTATGACGTCATACGTTTTATATAAACGTAGTAGTTACATGAAATTTCGACAAGTTTTGGCAACTATAACTGTTCTCGATTTCAGCCAACATTTGTGCTTGTTACTTGGCATATAACCATTTATTTTAGTCAAAAAATGTACTGTGAACTCTTTGTAATAAATATACGCAAAGAAAGTACCAGAATAAAAAGTTTAATCTTATGGCTTTTAAATAATAGGTAGAAGTAGGTATAATTAATTGCTTGGTGACATGCGTGAATGAATTATAAAGAACATGCTAACGTAAAAATTGAAGTACGCTTTTATTTGGCTTTCTTGAAAGAAAGGTAGAAAAATATTTTTTTGTAAGCAAATTGTATACATAAATACAAAAGACTGAAATATTATAAGAGAGAGACAAACAGTAAAAAAAACTGTGAAATATAATTTCTGTACGTCACAAAGTGGTCCAAATCAGCATATTTGCTGATTTGAAAACAATTTATTATATAAAATAGAAACTTTATTTTGCTTGTAATCTTTAAAAATAAAGTGAAATAAAAAAATAAATAAATGAACCACAGACAAGCGATAGATACTTACTGTAAACTAATTAAATTAAACTATTCTTGACAAAGAAGTTCAGCAGAAATCATATTAACGTGAGCATTATATAAATAAAATCATAATGGTTGCTGTTTTATTTCATTAGAACGTTTGTAATTAGAAGATGATACTAAAATAAAATACATCGGACAGTCATATTTCCTATTATTTATTCGTGCACCTCTAACGTCAAAATTCTTTAAACGATAACTTATTTTATATATACCCATGCTTTAAATCCTCTATTAAAGATTCTAAAACAGTTAGCTAATTGCCAATATTAAAACACCCAATGTCCTAATAACCATTACATCATCCAAACGAGTATTGTAATCAAATTCAGTACAACATTATATCATCCGTTTTCATAATAACACTCCTTTGGATGATATTATGGTTACTAGGACTGGCTTTTTTAATGTTAGCAATAAGCTAACTGTTTCGAAATATTATATAGAGGATTCAAATAATGGGTGTAGATACAGTATTGTGTGCATATTATAACTGTTGATAATTAGGTATTAAAACACTCATGTGATACTATAAACCCACATTCGTGTTTTATTACACAACAGTTGCATAAATAACTATTATTTTCTATAACGTTTGCACTTCTGACAGTGACAGTACACACAGAGGCGGTAATTACTTATTTGAACAAATCATAATGAAGTTACGGGGCACGCGTGATTAGTTTGATATTTTAATCACATACTGAAGAGATGTTGTAAATTGCACTCTCAATTATTACGACAATATCATTTACTGTTATAATAGTACGATCACAACTACTTATAATCTTTATATAAATAAATCCAACAAGATTGGATAAAGTTACATCAACCCGGTCATACAATTAAAAATATTATTTTGTATATCAACAAATAGCTTTATTATTGACGAATTAAGAAGCATAGGCTATATGTAACTGCTGTTAATTACATTAATGAGGATGTAGCGAAAAATATACCTAATATTTTTATTTCAGTATGATAAATAACTACTAAATACCAATATATATTGATAATTCATTTGAAGTTATACTTCTTTAGGCACGTTATGAAAAAATTATGAGAGTGAAATTTTAAGATGCGCGCGCATCACAACAATGTTACAAAAGTAACAGGGTGAAGTTGGTTCCTAAAATTTTCTGACGTTTGCGACATTCGTTTTTTTTTTTTGGTTTCTTTGTCCATTATTAGGATAGGCAAAGGCTTCAAGCCCGTACAGACGTATTCGTTATTTAATAATTAATTGTCAAAGCCATCATTGCAAGATTTTTACAATATTGTTATTTATCGAGGAATCAATAATTTAAAAGATTTTTGCTTTGTTAGGCCAAAGAAGTATAACTTCTTGAGTGCATACAAATGTATACACTCACTTTTCTTTATAGTTCATATTATGTACATTTAGTATTTTCTTTGATTAACGCGTATGTTACACGAAATATGAGGTGCTCTGAAAATGTCACGAAATGTCGGGCTAGCTAAAATAATAGTGGTAGTAATTTGGTAGGGGTGGTAGTTTTTGACGTATTAAAGGATAAATTTTTTTTACCTTTTACGCAAGAATATCTGATGTTGAAAATATGCAAAAATCACAGTTACAATAACATGCGTTTTAATACTTGAAATAGTGTTTTATTATATGTACACATTTACATATGATCGGCTTTTGTACCCATGTTGGTATAAACCGCGATAGTTTCATACCATCAGATGGTCCGTATGTGAGTTGGTTTTCGTTAGACAAACTGACAAAAATAATAATTGTTCAAGTGTACCTCGTAGAGAATACTGATAACAAGTGATAAGGTGGAGATAACGTGGCGCCATCGCACTTCACTGATAAAGTTCACGCGGACCCATTGTCAGATATTAACTATTCTTAATATCAACACAACAGATAGCCGTATGTTTACATGTCCTTCTTTGATGTGGAACAGCTGATCAACAGTGGATTTTGACGACAAATATTTTTTTAAGCTTACAATACAATTTTTGACAATACTTATATATTATGATGAAAAAACACTAACCTGAACACCAAACAGAAAAAAATAAATCACTCTACAACATTTAGAAGTTAAATATATGAAAATTACGACTTGTAATATTTTATACCTAATGCAATACAATTTATAGTGGTGATATTTAATATGCTGTGCAGATTTTTTTTTTACTTTTTATTTGCCTTGATTTTATAGTTATAATAATAATAAGTGACTTGGCGGAATTGTTGTGAAACCACGAGGTTGGGACTCTATTTTTGAAGTTATACTTCTTTATGCGCGTTATGAAAAAATTATGAGAGTGAAATTTTAAGATGCGCGCGCATCACTGTAAAATAAAAGTAACAGGTTGAAGTTGGTTGCTAAAATTAACTGACGTTTGCGACGTTCGTTATTATTTTTTTGGCTTCTTTGTCCATTATTAGGATAGGCAAAGGGTTCAAGCCCGTACAGCCGTATTCGTTATTTAATAATTAATTGTCAAAGCCATCGTTGCATAGCACGAGGAAAAATAATTTAATGGATTTTTGCTTTGTTAGGCCAAAGAAGTATAGTATATTATTATTATTATTATTATTATTATTATAGTATAGTATCTTCTTGCGTGCATACATAAGTACATACACACTTTTTTATATTTAATGTTGTTTAGATAAATGTAGAAAATAAGATTAACGTATAATAAATATTAATAATAGCTGACCCGGCAAACGTTGTTTTGCCATATAAAGTATAATTCACGCGATAGTTTTATAAGTAATAAAATATTGCCTATATTATAGCCTGTACATCATTTTGTTCTATTGTCAATAGTTTTTGCAGCGCACGCAAAAATAGGTTTTCGATTTTACACCTTGTGTTTACAAAATAGCAATTTTATTACGGATCCCTAATTTTGAAAAAAAAAAACATAGCCTATAGCCTTCCTCGAATATGTAAATAAATGGACTACCCAACACTGAAAGAATCATTCAAATCGGACCAGTAATACCAGAGATTAGCGCGTTCAAACAAACAAACAAACACTGCAGCTTTATAATATTAGTATAGATATACAAAGTTTATTAAAAAGTGTTAGAAGTATCTACTTAAAATTATTTTAGTTTAATTATAATTTTTAATATGTAATTAAAATAAAATCAATATTATTGCCATTTACAGACCAGCCCAGCGATGGTGTTAAAATTGGTAATAAGTCTAGTCTGAGGCTACCACTATTCCTCCCACGCACCCAGCGCACCAGGGACTCGCACATCGTTCTCATTGTGGCATGGAAACATTTGTTCCTATATCTGCAAACATCCCTGGAGCACTTGAATGAAGGCCACCCAACCAATATTCGAAATGCATTATTGTAATGTACACTGAAGCTCTGCTCTATGGTTGAGGTTGAGGTTGTCCTGAAATACCGTTGTACTCTCTACTTATACCAAATATATTATAATTTATTGTAGTTTGAATTTGATCTTAAATTTATGAGTATTTGTGGTTTCATTTTTTATTCAATTTTGACCTCAGTTTTTTTATTTAAATAAAATACAGTCCTTGCCAAAAATATATGTTTCTATATAAAATAATTTTTGAATTCGATAAGTAGTTTATTATTATTAGCTATATATATTACTAGTGGACCCGACAGACGTTGTCCTGTACACACGTCTTAAATTTGAAAAATCGGTCCAGCCGTTAGGCGTAGTTCACTAACATACACATGAGCAGAAGAATTATATTATATGGACGGAATTGAGAATCTAAACCAACTTCAAATTCACTGAAACAAACAAAAAAATTCATCAAAATCGGTCCAGCCGTCTAGGAGAAGTTCAGTGACATACACACGCACACAAGATATATATATAAAGATATTCATTCACACAAATACCGAGCCCCGAAATAGGCATATATGAATATAGCCTATGGGTGCTAGGTAAAAAAACAATATACCTACTCAAACATACATAAATATAATAATTATTTTATATATCCATGACTAGAAAAAAACATATCATACATAACTTTTGTACCTACCTACCGGGAACCGAGCCCGGAACCCCTAGCTGAGTGTTCTGTGTCTCTTACCTGGTAAACATGAATCGTCATAACACAAAAGATTGATACAAAAAGCAAGAAATAAACAGGCATAGATAATAAAAATACCCACCTATAATATTCTCGCTTTTGTAAACTCGATTAAATTATTTGATCTGTCGAAAAGCCAACGACCATTCGCCCTTAGAAATGAGACGGAGAATTACTAATACCATAAAAGATGGCCGACATAATTAGCAGGTGTTGCCAGCATCTGCTAGACGAAAGACATTATACAATGACTTAGCAGGTGTTCAAATTTATAATTAACGGAATCTTATAGGTATAATTATGTATAATATTTTTGTAGATATTAATAGGAAATATGTCAGCGATCCATGTAGGTACTACTACCACCAATCGCACCTTCGCACGACACGCCACAAGTCAGGATATCATCCCCACCATCTGGATGTGTGGCCGTCCTCCACAGTGCGGTTTTCAAGGAGCTTTCTTCCTCGTACTACGAAGCTGTGGAATGAGCTTCCTTGTGCGGTATTTCCGGGACGATACGACATGGGTACCTTCAAAAAAAGCGCGTACATCTTCCTTAAAGGCCGGCAACGCTCTTGTGATTCCTCTGGTGTTGCAAGAGAATGTGGGCGGCGGTGATCACTTAACACCAGGTACGCTCGTTTGTCCTCCTATTCCATAAAAAAAAAATCTAAAAGTGGATGTGTTTGTGTACATAATCGCTATACCTAGTTCCAATTCCAGATTAGCCCAGCCAGTGTTTTTTGCTAATATTATATAGAAAATTTGTTTGTTTCATTGTAATGTTTAAACACAAAAATGTTAACTGGTTTTTAGGGTTCCGTAGCCAAATGGCAAGAAACGGAACCCTCATGTCTGTCTGTGTGTCCGTCCGTATGTCACAGCTACTTTTTTTCGAAATTATAAGAACTATACTGTTGCAACTTGGTAGGAAGATGTATTCTGTAAACCGCATTAAGATGTTTACATAACAATAGAAGAAAAACAATATATTTGGGGGTCCCCATACTTAGAAATGAAACTCAAAATTTTATTTTCATCAAACCTATACGTGTGGGTGGTATCTATAAATACGTCTTAAAAATTGATATTGCGGTTTCTTACATTTTTTCCTAAACTAGTTAGTTTGCGCGACAGACACTTCCAAAGTGGTTAAATGTGTCCCCCCCCTGTAACTTCTAAAATAAGAGAATGATAAAACTAAAAAAAATATAATGTACATTACCATGCAAACCGAAAATTGGTTTGGACAAGATCTAGTAAGTACTTTTTTTTAAATACGTCATAAATCGTTTTATCAATAACTTAATTGAAAAAAAAATACACTTTCATTAAAACATAGATCAAAGTTACAACGAACTACAAGAACTTTTATATTATGTAACCTGCTGCTACGGAACCCTTAATTCATTCACATATAATATTAATATAATAGAATTAAACTACATTCTGCGAGCAAGTTCCCAAAGATTTTATTATGTCACTAGCTGTGCCCCGCAGTTTCACCCGCGTTTTTCTCGTTTCCGTGGAAATACGGAGATAAAATATTGCCTATATTATAGCCTGTACATCATTTTGTTCTATTGTCAATAGTTTTTGCAGCGCACGCAAAAATAGGTTTTCGATTTTACACCTTGTGTTACAAAATAGCAATTTTATTACGGATCCCTAATTTTGAAATAGCCTTCCTCGATAAATGGACTACCCAACACTGAAAGAATCATTCAAATCGGACCAGTAGTACCAGAGATTAGCGCGTTCAAACAAACAAACAAACAAACACTGCAGCTTTATAATATTAGTATAGATTATTGGGAGATATTATATGTTTCCATGAGGAATCGAATCCGCAACCCCCGCCACACCTCTACCAAACCCTTGTCAAAACAACATAAGTGGGATGTTAATATAACGATACTAGATAAAAGATATGTAACATTCTACTCTACAGACCCGTATTTTTTTAACGTGCTCTTTCAAAAACTTTAAGTCTTTACTAGCAATCCTGTGTTCAATATTAAAAAAGTACACTGTTTAACTCAAGTATTTATTATAATATTATTTTCAAAAACCAACCACCTTCGCACGACACGCCACAAGTTAGGATATCATCACCACCATCTGGATGTGTGGCGGTCCTCCACAGTGCGGTTTTCTAGGAGCTTTCTTCCACGTACTACGAAGCTGTGGAATGAGCTTCCTTGTGCGGTGTTTCCGGGACGATACGACATGAGTACCTTAAAAAAAAACGCGTACACCTTCCTAAAAGGCCGGCAACGCTCTTTTGATTCCTCTGGTGTTGCAAGAGAATGTGGGCGGCGGTGATCACTTAACACCAGGTGACCCGTACGCTCGTTTGTCCTCCTATTCCATAAAAAAAAACAATCTTACCTTTTCGGCTTCCAACGTTTAATCCAAACACTAAACATAATTCTATCAAACGCTTTAAATTCACATTAACACTGCAATAACATATTGCACGACCTTGAAATTGAACTTGCGAAGTCGACCCTTACACCGGATGACCTAATTAAAGGGTTTTATTATGAAACTCGTCAATTACGTTAACAACTCACTAATCAACGTTATATTGTTTCATCAACATTCGATGATAAATGATAAGAGACACGCGATGACAGTCTCGGATCGCGCAATGATACTGAAAGCTGAATATATTAGATTTTCCCTTGTTTTGTTGAACCAAGTACCCGACTGCAAGTCTAGCAACGCGAATTTCCCGCGATCAACTTAATATTGTGATAAGCGCCATCTATGGACGCATTCTGGAATTACGTTTATGATGTAAACAAAGTTTCGTTAGGACTGAAATTTTCATCTGTTGAGAAATTGTACTGTTACGGCCGCACTACTGTGATAATATTTATGGGAGTGTTTTTAAAAGCACAGAGTAGGGACAGTAGGGATGGATACTTACGTATTAATTAAAAGCAATATCTAAGTGTGGCCAGGACACTAATCATCTTATAAATTATGGAAAGAAAGTTGGGTATCACCTTTTGAGATACTTAAATCTCCACCATCTTTTATTATATACTACTATTTCTCGCTGATTTTATCCTGGTAGAATTTAATTAGGCCCCCGCTAATTTGTGCTCGTGGGTTTTGTGTATGTTGGTAATTTGACTCGTTTCTTTATCATTTTATGGGATCTTATTTTATTGAGCGGATCCCTAACTCATTTTTGCATATTTCTTTTGCTATTTGCAACATGAGATGTTTCAGTAAAAATCTTGATTAAATTAGTTCAGCCGTTTCGGTATTAGCACGAACAGGAGGAGGTAGACAAAATTCAAAACTCATTGTTTCGGTGATACTTAAAAATAAATAATTTAAGTAGTAAGTAAGCAAGTAATTGTACTATTTTGTCAATATTATATTTATATGTAAGTACAGAGTCTATGTTATAAAATTTCTTAAAAATTTTCCATTCCTTTGCAGGTGAATAACATTTTCATAATTTAAAGTGTCTCTACTTGATAATACCCGAAAAGTACCTACTTATATTGTTCCGCATCGTAAAACATTTGAACCAACACTAAAACTGTTTGTTTAACATAAATATTTACACATTTCGAAAGACTTACAAAACAAAGACCATCAACTTATGTGCTGAGCAGTTGAATTAAAGTTTCTGTGAAGAGTACCAACAGTTTATTTATATGTATCATACTTTCAACTGTTATTACAAGCATCGGTGGTTCAGTGGTAGAATGCTCGCCTGCCACGCGGGCGGCCCGGGTTCGATTCCCGGCCGATGCATTCTTTTTTTGTTATAAATTAATATCTGCTTGATATTTTGTTAATATTCTTTCAAAGAATAATTATTATTATATTGATAAAGACTCAAACACTCATCGTGATCACTTTTTCTGAGTCATTAGGAAATATGAGATCAGGTAACAATTATTATTTCTCATCATCATAATATCACAAAAGAAAGTGCATAATTAGCAAATATAACTTGCCACCATTTCCAGTCCCTTCTCCGTTTCCTTAAATAAATTTAATATCATAAAAATATGTATATATAAATAATAATACTTGACATAATGTAACAGCTAGCAACTGGCAGTCAACAGTGCATGGAAGACTGGTTAGATGCTCAAGAGTAGGAAAGCGTAACGCATGCATGCTCTGCTGATCATACTGTACTGTGCAGTGGTTGTAGTATCATGCTGAGATCATTTACGTTTATAAAGAACAACTGCAGCTGCGACTAAAAATCGTGAGTTAAACACTCAAAAATCAGGGTTTCGTTTGCAGCAATTTCCTCGTCCAAATATTAACCTATTGTTATAAAATTTTGGAAACTTTATGTGAAGAAGTTTAAGGCAATGTATTAAGCATTGATTTTCAGATCAAAGGCTCCTGAATAGAATTTGCGTGCCCCGCGCTTGCTTAATTTGGCATTGACTTTTTCTCTTTCTTTCGCCGCTAGCTTTATTATGGCATAGTACAGCCATATTATATTTATTATTATTATGGTTTGGGGCACTTAAATCCTAGGATCTATTGTGCCTCCTGCTTGCGCTAGCGCGCCTACCCTCAACTCAAAAGTTAAGGAAGAGAATCGAGGCTAGTAACTAGGAAACGTGTTACTGTGCTGAGATTTAAATAATATCCTCGAGACCTATTACTTTTAAAATCCGTAGGATATTCAGAGGATTTAGGTAGGGCACGTCCTCTGCTTTAAGTGAAGGTATAAAGAAACTCCAGCCTGATTCTGGCAATGGCTTCGCATTCTAGATGGATGTGGTATATTTAAGTGACACATCTTATAAGTCGTCAGATCTACTCTCATAATTTAGTTGAATTCAAAGATAATTAATAATATATTCCGATATTTAATACTTAATTAATTCCGATAATTAATTCTTTATTCTCTATTACAATGACTAGAAAATATAGATAGATGATTCCGTCTATTAGATTACTTCGATTAGATGCTGGTATTGATTGATGACTTTGGTAAAATTTAATACGTAAGTATCCATCCCTACTCTGCGGTAAAATTAACAAAAAATAAATTAAATAGACATCATTCTACCAAATTTTTATGATTTTGTTCCGGTTTACATTCAACATACGTCTAAACTCTAAATGAATTGGTATTCAAAATCTAATAACTACAAGGTTTAGAAAATATCGATCGAATAAGTTATTGCCTATGGGAGATCGTAGTCCTGAGGGAGATCTGTAGGTTTGGTTGTTTTTAAGGTTGTTGTCGTTGTTACAAGTTTCGTTGTCTCAGTTTTTGGAGTTGATGTCGTAGTTACAATTTCTGTTGTTGATATCGCTTCTGTTGTTGGCGTGGCTGTCGTGCCAGTTGTTGTTGAAGGCTTTATTGTAGATATTACAGTCGATGGCTCTGTTGTAGATATTACAGTTGAAGGCTCTGTTGTAGAAGTAACTATTGTAGACTGCGATGTTCGTATTGTTACTGTTGAACGCTCTAATGTAGATGTCATTGTTGAAGTTGGTGCTGTAGTTGTTGTTGATTGTACTGTATTTGTTATTGTTGTCGGCAATTCTGTTTTCTTAGTATCAGCGAGAGTAGTAGTTTTCAAATTAAACAATGGTATTTTCGTGGTTAGCTCTTGTTCTTCTAATACTTCATCAATAACATTTTCAATTCCTTCTAATTCTTCTGGACTAAGATCTATTATGTTATCCTTCCAATCTGTACATGTTTCGACACATTTTTGCTTTGTTTCGAATATGTTATTTGAAGGACAATCACCCCATGTTATTGGAACACATTCTTTTATGTTTGGGTCAAAAGTGTACATAACAATGTCAGTAGATGAAATACAGGATTCAGGTGTAAGCAATTCCAAACAGAGCCCTGAAAATATGTAATAATTATAATTTTAGACTTACCTTCATTATCATGACAACAGTTTTGTTGTATTTTTACTGCTTAAACGTATTCATATATTTATATTATAGCATCGAATGTTTGACACAGGAATTTTATCATCACATTTATAAAAATTAAGTCCTCAAACTCATCGTCGTATATCTTCACGGATATCTCCGAAACGTGTGGGCAAAGAATTCTCACTTCCATTTGTCTACCTCAACCTCTAGTTTTTTTTTCTTGCAATTTTATCACAAAAATTTTGAGGAGTATAGATAGCCTTTCATGCTGAAGGGAGTAAAGGTGACGTTGATCGTCTACTGTTAAGTGTTATCAACGCTTGGTCTCGTATTTATCCATCACTGCCTTTTCTGTTATTGCCACAGTCACATTCAGATAGCAAAGTGACTTATAATCATCGCAATTGTAATGCCCTTACAAGATAAAGAAGGCTTCTCAATGAAGATTTTCGTGCTAGAATACTACTACGAAAATTTATTTAGTTAAATCTAGTCACAAAGGTTCAGTGTATGACACCAGAACTGTTAAAACTCTATTCAACGGAAAATATACCGAAGAGGCTGATTGAAGCAAGAGAAAAATCTTCGAAAAGGAGGGCATGTGATAGAACGAGATGTAGAAGGATCGAAAAAAGTATAAAAATAATTGCGTAGTTTTATACAATCTAATTAATTAATCTAATTCTAGTTACGATTATTGTTATCTTCGGAATCGGTGTCCTTCCGTCGCAACCCGCTCTCGCTTCTCGCCTCCTCACGACTAAAGCACATCTCACATATAACTGTGTATGTAGTAAGAAACCTATCTTGGATGATACCGACTCCAAAACTTACAGTAATCGTAACTAGAATAAGATTAATTAATAAGATTGTATAAAAAAACGCAATTATTTTTATACTTTTTAGTGCACATTATATCTATTGTTTTGGAATAGTTGTTTTGAAGGCGGTTGTTTTTTTGTTAATTTTTTTTTATTTTATGATTTTTAGTGAATTTGAAGCACACTAACTAACAATTTGTCTAAATATGTGTAAATATACAACATTTTTCAATGCAGTAAAGAGCGTAAGTACTTTGCAATTTGATTACAGATAGTGTTCCGTTATTTTGTCATGGATTCCGTTATCCGAACCTTACCAACCTTACAACTCTCACCAAACTATCTTTGAAGTATATCCTTTTCAATAAAAAAATAATCATCGAAATCGGTTGGTGCGATATTGAGTTATTCGTAAATTTATCATCCACTTTGCTATACGTATGTATAGCAAATTTTAAGACTTTTATGGTTTTCTCATGGATTCCACTCTCAGATCTTTACCAAATTACAATGGGACCACTCGGGAAGCACCAGCTCTCAAATAAAAAAAGAATTATCAAAATCGGTTCACCCAGTCGAAAGTTTTGAGGTAACATACATAAAAAAAAAAACAAAAAAAAATATCGACGAATTGAGAACCTCCTCCTTTTTTGAAGTCGGTTAAAAAATAGACCAAAACACGTAGTAAAAGTCAAAGATTATTCCTTGAAATAATATTATCTGTAATTACCTTCAGATGGCTTTGGTTCGATATCATTATGTTCTCCGGGTACATTAAAAAGCCTGAATATGCAGGTTTTGGAGCAGTCGTATTCATTATCAAACTTATTCAAGGTGGAACAACCTCTCCAGATTGCTATTTCACATCTAGAACCTTGCTTGTAGTAGTAAAAAACAGGTGTTGGGGACATATGGCAGTCGTCAGTGTTAATATTTTGTAGGCAGTAATCTGGTGGTACTGTTGAAATTGAAGGTGAAGTATTTTTAATAAATAAGTGATGTGGTGTCGTGGGACACCAGGTAGGAACGAAGTTCCTTCGGCTAATGTAGAATCGACACAAATTGCAAAAAAAAATCGTACTAATATTGCTATAATCGTTATCATATATTAATATAATAATATTGATAATATATATACACTACTCGCTTGTGTATGCGACTGTCGCGCCTGCGCACGTCTCATTTAACGGTTTTATTCCACGCACTTTTTTCCACGGATTTTTTCTATCACATTTTTTTCCGTTCGGTCGCGCAGCAAAATCCCTATCCCCTCCAAGCCTGCCGTAAGGAACTACGTTCCAATATTTTCAATGTAAAAATACAAAGGAAGATAAACAGTTTCGTAATAAGAAACATTTGTGATGAGTGTATTAATATAGGCAATTGTATTATAAAAATAAACTAGCAGCTAACTTAAAGTAATTGAAGTAACATGAGCTATCTGACTTTGAAAGGACGGGAAAATAAAAACGTCAACATTGTCAAACAGTCCAAACTTTTGAAAAATTGCGTTCTAAGTTCCGCGTGAAGATTCGAATCCGTTTAGTTATAAGTCGTTACATTTATATTTTGTACAAATACTTCAATTTTATTTATAATATGATGTTGTCCTGTGGCCATAACACGTCATGTGATGTTTTTAAAATAAGTCGATTCTAATAAACAAGTGTTACCTAAAAGGTACACATTAAAATATCAAATATATGTTCTTATTATAAGTCTCCGATGTTAAACTGACCACATCGTTTCTATAACTTCTGCCCGGGCAGCTAGTGGCACACCGCGCGATGCGCGTAGTGCCTTTTTTATGGAATTAAGGGACGAGACGAGCAGACGTTCAACTGGTGGTAATTGATATGCCCTGCCCATTACAATGCGGTGCCGCTCAGGATTCTTGAAAATCCCAAAAATCCTGAGTGGATTCTCATTTGCCCAGTAATTTCACTAGCTACGGCGCCCTTCAGACCGAAAAACAGTAATGGTTACACATAACTGCTTCACGGCAGAAATAGACGCCGTTGTGGTACCCATATTCTAGCCGGCATCCTGTGCAAAAGAGCCTCCCACTGGTGGGCCTACGAAAAAGTCGCCGTTGAAATGTTTAAGATTGTTATTTCTTTGACTGTGTCAAGTAATGTACTTTCTATATATTTTTTGCTTAAGTAAATAAAGAACTTTTAAAATGAAAAAAAAGTTGTGATGTCAATCAACGGCTATGACTGATTCGGCTAGAAATACGTACCTCCATCAACACTGCAATAGTTTCCAAGTAAAATAATGACAGAAATAATGTGAAGCAACATTTTTATGTTAATTAGCTACGCTTAACTTGCTTGAGATTTTGGAGTGTAATTTTAATGACTGTTAAAGTTAATTGCGTGATTAATTGAAAAACTTTTACAGCGTAACATAATGCCTGCATACCGCTTATGAGTTGGAAAATGTCAAAATCTATGTATCATGCAATATTGAAGAGTAAATTTAATATTATTGACAACATTAGCTTTAAATCTTTTGCGTCAATAATTTTGAATTATTTAAAAATGCTAATAATATCATTATCTGATACCATAAAGTATATAGAAAAAATATCTACCTAAGCAAGTCTATGTAAAAAAAAAATTGCATGTGGCAAGTTCAGCACTTGTTTTTATTTAGGTGTTACTTACCATGTTATCTTAGTGATGTCTTTGTTAACTCGTAAATGCAAATATTTGTATGTTCAGATATTAATGCATATTTAACTCAATAGTTATAGTTTCCTTTCCTTTTTAATGTCTATGTAACAATAATTATAACATCCATCTACTAGGCTCCGTAAAAATGCTAAATCTTTTAAAGTGGATTGTGTTATATTTTATAATAAAGTAAGTCCCAAATGAAATTAATATATTACCTATTAAAAAATTTAAAAGTGTCGTAAAAAATAAATTCACATCTAAGGCCTATTATAATGTGAAAGATTATTTGAATGATAAAGATAGTTGGAATTAATGTTCTAAATTTTGTTAATGAATATTGTTATACTCATTTGAATGCTATTTTAACTTTTGTACTTTATTAACTTATAAAGTTTTACAGTGAATAAAGATTTTTTTGACTTTTGACTTTTAACTTAAAAAATAGAAACTTAATTAGGTAAATGATACCAACATTTTATTTTATTTATCTTATAATGATGGGCCTATTGTGGTTTAAAGCGAATATGAACTTCAGAAGGACTTGGGCTCACAGCATATACCTAACAAAAACGAACTCTAAGGCTGCCTACGCACTGGCGACCATGGTCGCCGCGACCTGGCCGCGGCGGCCAGTGAATTCTGGACTTTATATGGCCATCGCTATAGCCCCTACGCACTTAGCGGCCAGTGACCAGCGGCCACCGTTGGCCGCGGCGTCTAATTTGATGCCACGCGACCAGCGACCAATCGTGGCCGTCGAGAACATCACTTCTGTATTAAAATTCATCAGTGCTACCGCATCGGCCGCGGCGAACAGACGTGTATAGCTACAGACTGATTATTTTACAATGGCCAATAATTTCGACACGGAAAGGTTCATAATTGAAGTTGAAAATAGAAGAGGTTTATGGGATTTATCATCAAATGATTACTCCAATAAAGATGTTAAGCGGCAGTTGTGGCTTGAACTGATCAATATATATGGCTGTGAATCCATGGAAGATAAAGAAAAGGCAGAACTTGGTTAGTCTTTTATTTTATTATGCCTTAAATTAATAATGCGATGAACTACAATAAACGCAGCATGTGCTGTAGTAGCGTTCGTCACGTATATGTAACATGAGTGATTTTTTTAAAAAGTTGTTCCGTTCATTTAATATCTAAGAAATTTTAGCAAATAGGTAATTGTCAAAAGTATAACTATTTTATTTCTACTATTTTTCGCTTTGCACATGAGTTTTGACAATTATTTGCTAACATTTACCAGGTTTTCGTAATGATTGGAATAACTTTTTAAAAATATTACTCATACCGTATGTGCGTTCGACGCCATTTTGTTTACGGCGCGCAATGGCGGCTCGCGGCGAGCAAGTGCCTCAATTACGAACAAAGTACGAACCCATATATTTACAAATTGTGCCAGGGCAAGCGACCATCGGTACTGAAGTAGTTTGCGAATATATCTCGATATTCGGTTGATGTTCTATTTGCTCTATTAGGTAAACTTGCAGGTATTTCTAATAAAGCCTCTGGTACAGTCAACTTGTCCTTGAAATCATATCCGTCTCTTTCTCGCACATAATTATGAAGCACACATAGAGCTTTTATAATCACAACTGCAAATTCTTTCTTGACGTTTAGGGGTCGGTGAAGAATCTGCCATTTATTGGATATTGCCATATATTCCAAATGTACATTCAATATAGCGGCGGGCACGGGATAGTCGATAATTAAAATTAGTCTTTACATTATTCAAGTTTCTCCCAGCATACGGTCGCATCATATGTTCCGATAGTGAAAACGCCTCATCACCCACTAAAATGAACGGCATTGGTTGGCCATTCTCTTTGATGGGGTTATTGCTCGGAATATCGAGATCATTATTTAAAAGCCTATGATAAAATACAGAGTCTTTGTAAATTGACGAATCACTGCATTTGCCGTATGCTCCAATGTCTACGTAAAGAAATTTATAATTTGCATCACATATTGCAAGTAACACGATTGAAAAATAATTCTTGTAATGTAATAAAGAAATCCCGAATGTTGTGGTTTGATAACTCTAACGTGCTTGCCGTCGATGGCTCCGATGCAATTAGGAAATTGGGCGTATTTTTTGAAACCTTCAGCCGTTTGAATCCACTTATCTCTTGGCAATTGTGGCATCACAATTGGTTTTAATATCTCCCATATTGCTTCACAAACATCAAATACTATTTCCGATGCTGTAGGGAGCCCTATACGGTTTTCATGACTTATATGAGATAAAGAACATCCAGTAGCCAAATAACTGAAAATAAAATTCACATTAATAAACATAATATTAGTTTTGTAATATGTACTACATTTATTTATTGATTTACAGGCATGACTCTCCAAAAAAGATGGAAAAACCTTAGAGACTGTTTCACAAGAGAGCTGCGCCGTCTTAAAGATGTCAAAAGTGGTTCTGCTGCAAAACGTTAAAGTCAATACACCTATTTCAACCAATTACTGTTTTTGAGATCAGTGCTGGACACAAACGCAACAGAAAATAGTCTAGAAAAATAGGCAAGTCAAGAAAATGAAAGTGCAAGATCTTCTGATCTTGAGACTCAACAGTCTGCATCAAAGTCGCTTAGAACAAAAAGGAAGAAAAAAATACCAAACGAAGAATCCGATACAGACCCTTTAATTTCAGTTCTGCATAAGACCATAGCGACAATAGAGAAGACAGATACACAGAATGATTCAAATTGTGACAGACTGTTTCTTTTATCCCTCCTCGACAGAATTCAAAATATCCCTGCTGTAATGAAGACCAAAGCGAAAATGGAAATCATGGAAATTATAGAAAAATATCAACCGAACTATGAACCAACAGCGCGCATAAACTATTCAAGAAATTTCAATACTCTTTACTACCAAGAATATGACGCGCATCGACCGAATTATTCAGGTTATTCTACTACCAACAGGATATCAGATGATTCAAACTACAGCGGTCAATTAAATATCAGAATAATGAGTATGAGTATCATACTCATTATTCTGATATTTCCCAAAATTCAGAAATGATAGACCTATTTCTCAATTTGAATGATTAATTGTTCACAATTGCCATTTTTTAAGTTACGAAAAGACAAATAATTTGATCATCTACTTCAGTTTTTTATTATTTAAAAACATAGTTATAAGCAAGCCCTTTTCCTCTCCTTTTCAAAGTCGTAAAGTAGTATTGTTCATAAATTATTTAAAGTGGCAAAACCATGGTCAATGAATTATACAGGTTGTTGTGAAAAACACAATAGTGGTGATTCAGAATCGAGTCTTGTATAATTCAAATTTACAAAAAAATCCATTAAGCAGTTTAAGTAAAAAAAAGGCCCTATCACATTATTTTTATTTTCCCTGTACACAATACTCCATTCCGAAACACCCTTTAAAATAAATCACGTATTTTGTAAACATTCTGTTTTTAAAAAAGAAAAAGCTTACCTTATTGTTATCACTAATTTTTCTTCTGCTGTAATGCATTTCCGATAGTTGTTACCAGTTCCAGTAATTTTTGGTTTTATTGTATTCAGTAACAGGTTAAAAGTATTCGTTGACATTCTCATGTAATTAAAGAATCTCTTCTCATACATTTTTAAATCCAAAAAAGAAGTATAATATAATCCTTTAGTCTTTCTCTCGCAAAGTAATGGATGCACCCAAAACTGTCTTTTACGTGAAATCTTCCGTTTTCGTTTTCGTAGTAAATACACAAGCACAGTTAGCGTGATTATCTTCTGCACGTCCATCTTGACACACCCTTGGAAGCCGACTGCAATTTTTCGGCCGTCCGCATGTCTCGCTTGCCTACGCACCGGCGACCATGGCCGCGTCTATGGTCGCCAGTGCGTAGGCTGCCTAAGATGGAGTTTATCTTTTTCTATCACAAAATAATGTTTAGCTTGTGTTAAACTAAAACATCGTTAAGCACATCATAAACTGAAGTGTACAGTAACAATTAAAGGAACGGTACGCATTTTTTGTCAGCTGTAAATCTTCCCTAAGAATATGATCTATCCTATAGAAACACCTTAGACAAGCTTCGGATCGTGTTTAAATATAAGCAATGTCTAAAGATACTGAACGCTAAACAATAGAAAACACAGATTAGAAATAGAAACTTTTTTAAAACAAGTTTTCAACACATATTGAACTTTTTTGTTATAACACAGAAGATATTTCATCATTAAGAAAATTTTCAAAAAAAAAATTAGATTCATATTGAGAATGTAAATGACAGTTAACATAATTAAAAAAGAAAACTTATTTATTTATTATGCCTATTCAGGTCTAACAGATATAATGAGAAAAATTTCGGACCTACCGCTTAATATTATTTGATTTAGTAATAATTAATTAAGTTTAATAATGCTAAATACTACGACCAAAAAAAAATCATGCATCGGCCGGGAATCGAACCCGGGCCGCCCGCGTGGCAGGCGAGCATTCTACCACTGAACCACCGATGCTTGTAAACTTAGTTGTATTTACATACGTTATTATGACTTAGGATACCTATTGATTGTACAAAAGTTTATTTTCTTGTACTTAATACTATTATTTTCTCATTTTGTTCGGAATTCGAAGAATTGCATGCCGCAACTTTCTGACGAGGCAAATAAAACCAGTGAAACCTCAGCGGTACGTCAAGAAATTCTTGTCTAGTCTAAAGCCAAAAGAGAGAAAAAAGATTAAGAATCTCTTTCAAAATTAGTTAGAAAATTGTGTAAAATAAAAAACATCATTTAATGTCTCAATAGGATTTACTTCCATACTTATCTCTAGCAATTCCTACAACATACATATAATAAATAAATAATGAGAATTATAAACAGTTCAATCAGTATTCAGTACATTGTCCATTATTGTGAGATCCTTGGATTTGATTGTTCTCCTCCTATAAAATATCATAAACCCTTTTCGACAGATTCAGAATAATTCAATTTATATTTTAAAGTAACAGGTTTAACGCCATCTGTGGCTACTTTATGGAACTTTTAATATAGCCATCCGTTGAATTCTTAATTTGTGAAATACTGCCATCTATCGGTAATAGTGTGCTTTTTTAGGTTGATTCGGAGAACCAGAAGTTATTTAAGGTTTGCTTTTTGTTTGGAATAGATTCAACGAAGCTCGTGGCATAGGTGTTGGCACCACTAGTGCAGGAGGCTCCTCTATTACTTCTTCTTTACGCTCTTCTTTCGAAATAATAGCGCTCACTATCCCTAGGCAAAGCTGAAAGAAATACAGTAACAGTTAAAAAAAGTAGTAAGTAAGATCTCTACACGGCATCTACTAACTCGTGTCTCATGTAGACTACAACTATTAACAGTAACAACAAACTAATAACAACAAATAACGAGAAGTCGTAGATATGCGAGAATAAAATCTGCCAAACACATGTCAACAAAGTGTGCGCGAATCGCGCGATGACGTCTTGGCCAATCACGTCTTCTTAGGTCGCCTTGACGCGCGGTCTCGCTCTCTCACACCGCTCGCTCGCGTCCGGCAAGTGCGGCGACCGTCTGCTGGCTCGACTAACTACTCAAGTTTTCGCGCGATTTCCGAAAACGGGACAATTTTGTGTCCCAAAGTTCATTACGGGGACACCGGGACTCGTAATTATAAATAGGGACAGTCCCGTTCAAAACGGGACACCTGGTCACGTTATCTATAACTATGTATGTAGTAACAAACCTATCTTGCATGACACCGACTCCAAAAATTACAATAATCGTTATAGAATAAGATTAATTAATTAGACTGTATAAAAATACGCAATTATTTTTATACATTTTAGTGCACATTATATCTATTGTTTTGGAATAGTGTTTTTGAAGGCGGTTGTTTTTTCGTTAATTTTTATTTTATTTTATGATTTTTAGTGAATTTGAAGTACACTTACTAACAATTTGTCTAAATATGTGTAAATATACTTAATTTTTCAATGCAGCAATGAACGTAAGTACTTTGCAATTTGATTACAGACAGTGTTTCGTTACTTTGTCGTGGATTCCGTAATGAGAACCTAACCAAACTCTCACCAAACTATCTTTGAAGTATATCCTTTCCAATAAAAAAATAATCATCGAAATCGGTTGGCGCGATATTGAATTATTCTTAAATTTTACATCCACTTTGCTATACGTATGTATAGCAAAAATTAAGACTTTAATGGTTTTCTCATGGATTCCACTGTCAGATCCGGACCAAATTACAATGGGACCACTCGAGAAGCACCAGCTTTCAAATAAAAAAATAATTATCAAAATCGGTTTACCCAGTCGAAAGTTTTGAGGTAACAAACATAAAAAAATACCAACGAATTGAGAATCTCCTCCTTTTTTGAAGTCGGTTAAAAATGCAGGTAACTTTTACGTAAATAACTTAAAGTAATTGCAGTGTTTTCTTAAATCGGTGATATATTAATGTAGGTCTATAATATAATAATTTTACCCAGTCGAAATGCGCGACTTCACGCAAGCTGTAGCTGCTTATAGAAACTACAGACAATTCAACGTAAATAGTTATTTGTTCAACAAGTGAGCAAAGTTTTTTTTGCTGCGAGTGCTGACTTTAAATCACGAATTGAAGCAGTCTAGAATTGAATCACGAGCGTAGCGAGTGATTCTAATATAGACTACTGAGGTAGTAAGTGATTTAAAGGCACGAGACAAAAAAAAATTTGATCTCGTGTGAAACATACAACTTTTCACCTCGACTAGCGAGAAAAGTGTTATAGGTTTATAGTAAGAGAAATAAATTTTTGTGACAATGAGGTAATACGCTAAAATGAGTTTCAGAACGCACCGGGTCGCATTTTTTTAACGCGGAGTAATTCCCGGAAGTATGGTCACGTGGGGTTCGAAATTTAAATCACTGCCGTTTGTGCTGCGAGTAACAATAGCGCCCTTTTCGTGCTGGAGACTGGATACGTGAAAAAGATTTTATACAAAATTGCCAAAAGGTGGTGGGATGCACGTATTTTATTAAATAATTCACGTTGTTATAACCACAGAATACTTTTAGTTATGCTCAAAGCAAAAAAAATAATTGTTCACTATTATTCAAAATTGTTATCGGTTTCTTCATTCATTGTCAATCAACGTATTTTTATGTTTACATTGTGTCAATGACTGAGCGAGATAATGTTATGTGAATTTATTTACGAAAGAAAGGGAAAAGGTTGCGAGCACTTTTATTATTTTAGTTTTTGGGAACAAATGATTACCTGGGAAATTTAATGCCCTTATTTTACAATGTTCATAGTCAGTATTTTTTTTGGGTAATAGTTTTATCATAAACTTATAATGCCTACTACTAGGCTAAGTCGAGTAAGTAAATCTTTTGTGGGGCGATGTATATGCTTTTACAACAAGATTCCAGAAAATATTGAAAACAAAAGTATTACGATATTCAAAAGTATTGTTAGATAACGTTTGTGTGGTAAAGGTTACTATAAAATAAATTACTTTCTTAATGGTAACGCAGATTGAGAATGGAGGTACCGCCCCCAAGGCTTTAAATAATAAGTTTTATTGTACAATATTACTTTGTAAACATATTTTTTTGATGAGAAAAAAAAGCCCGCTATGTTTGTTGCGCCCGTTCTACTCAGGTCTGAGGCATTCTTTTAGAATGGATGGTGGTTTTGCGTTGTAGTAAGTGATTTTGTATCCTATTTTGAATAAAAATATTTGAATTATAATAATAATAATAAAATATTTGTTTTATAAACCCTTACCTCACATATTATCAGAAAGACCGTATTACTTAGCACCAAGACTGCTGTGAATTGGAACATTTCAAGAAGAGCCCCCCTACAGCCCACTGCGCTGTACTCATGTCTCGCCTTGCACGACTCTCTCTCCCTCTCCTGCACCAGTTCAGATCTCGTCGAGTCGTATCCTGGGCAGCAAGAGATCGGCACATCCGGGGAGAAAAAATTTGGAACGTTGGATTGTCGGTAATCCTCAGGGCCGTATACGCCACAACATTGTAGCTGCAAATAAATTTATGAAATACATATAATATGTAGATATAGTTTGATGTAAGATTCTATTATATTTAAAAAAACTTCCAAATTATGATTAAATCGCCCTTGCGCCATCGACACTCATCATCTTGGTCACGACGGGTGATTGGTAATATAATTCTCTGCTTAAATCACCCTTGCGCCATCGACACTCATTATCTTGGTCAGGACGGGTGATTGGTAATATAATTCTCTGCTTAAATCACCCTTGTGCCATCGACACTCATCATCTTGGTCAGGACGGGTGATGGGTAATATAATTCTCTGCTTAAATCACCCTTGTGCCATCGACACTCATCATCTTGGTCAGGACGGGTGATTGGTAATATAATTCTCTGCTTAAATCACCCTTGTGCCATCGACACTCATCATCTTGGTCAGGACGGGTGATTGGTAATATAATTCTCTGCTTAAATCACCCTTGTGCCATCGACACTCATCATCTTGGTCAGGACGGGTGATTGGTAATATAATTCTCTGCTTAAATCACCCTTGTGCCATCGACACTCATAATCTTGGTCAGGACGGGTGATTGGTAATATAATTCTCTGCTGAAATCACCCTTGTGCCATCGACACTCATCAGCTTGGTCAGGACGGGTGATTGGTAATATAATTTTCTGCTTAAATCACCCTTGTGCCATCAACACTCATCATCTTGGTCAGGACGGGTGATGGGTAATATAATTCTCTGCTAATAAATATAGTTCATCGGATATTGTTAAAATAACTGGTGACTTTAAGACTGGATTGGATTTGATGAAAGAAACTACTATAGATGATGGCTGGTGTCTGTATGGTGTCTAGTTTGATATCTTACGCAACCAGTCGCTGCTACCAATAAAAATTTATCCAGCTCTATAAAGAGTTATTCATCTGGTGTCCTTTTGGTTGCGAAACCAACTTGGTGGCGCGACCAGCTCGGACGCGACATTACTCTGGTGTCTGTATGGTGTCTAGTTTGGTAGCTTACACAACCAGTCACCGCTACCAATAACATTTTATACAGCTCTATAAAGAGTTACTCATCTGGTGTCCGTTTGGTTGCGAAACCAACTTGGTGACGCGACTAGCTCGGACGCGACATTACTCTGGTGTATGTATTGTCTCTAGTTTGGTAGCTTACGGACTCCACGGTGGCGCAACTGGTTGTGTTGCCACACCACACTGATTCCGTAATGGAAGAAGTAGAGATACTACTACTACTGTATGTAAGTAGGAAAAGTTCAAGAGGAAAAAGTAACAGTGGTGGGTTAATCTTTATTTAGCCTCAGCATTTCATTTTTAAATCTCTAGCGGAATAATTATCCTAAATTGATGTTCTACGTTGGATTTCAATAATAAACCTTTCTGTATCCTATGCTATTAATAAATGTAATTAAATAACAAAACACAACAGTACAGACGTGTTGCATGCAATAAGGTGGGAGCGTCATTGGCAGTCGGCCTGGCGGCTGAGTGAGTGAGACACCATACAGCTCTATAGTAATTTGTGGTGGCGCGACCAGCAACATTCTGTGCACGGTCCGAGCTGGTCGTGACACGGGCACCGGGTGAGTAACTCTCTATAGAGCTGTTTACGTTTTGTTGGTAGGGGCGACTGGTTGCGCCGCCATGGTGTCTCCGTGAAATATAGCCCTAAACTCGTTCCCTTCCCTAAAATATAGTTGAGGCGATGGCTGGTCCATGCACCGTGCTCGTGAACGGGCGCTACTTGTGGTAGATGATCCTGCTTACTTTATTGAATTGGATATCTGTTTACTACTTTTCATTGAAGCTCAACTTTCTTTTTCGAAGTGCTGGTAAATTTAACCAAAAAAACTTTTGACATTCATAAGTGTCATTTCCTTGACCAAAATGAAAAAAGTGATTTTGATTTGATTTGATGTTGATTCTAGTATCCAGACAGTTGAAAACCGTTTTATCGATAAAGTTACCGACATAGTTATTTTTTTATTTTTCTGCAGTCTGTACTCACATCGCTCTGCGTGGCTGCCCATATCTTCACGTGTCTCGGATTATCTTCCTGAGCCAACCGGAAGGACTCGACAAGGGACCGGTTGAGCACCACTTCATCCTCGTCCGTCACCCGAATAGCCAGACCCAGGATCACAGCTTGTATGATTATCATTATCAGCATAACGGCCGCGGTCTGCAAAAAAAATCTCATTTAAAAATTTCATAAAGGCTTATACCCAATGGTTTTTATTAGCTTCACTTGTATGTTTGTATGTAACTGACTCCTTTAGACGCTTTTTATTGAATTAGGCGTTACTTTGCGGAAATCCATAATTATACAAATTATTTAAGTTTTCTTTAGTGTTAATTCCGCCAATATTTGTCTTTAAAACAATTCGACACGTGTTTCGCCTCTACACGAGGCATCCTCAGGACGTGTTGTCTCGCCAAAATCTGGCACGAGACTTTCTGAAAGTCTGAAAGAAAACTTAAATAATTTGTATCCTTTAGACGCGATTTTGACCCACTTTAAATGGCCAGATTTCATTCAAACTTTGTAGATTTATCGAGGACCGATGACAATACACTAATTTGATAAGATTATTCCATTATTCAATTTGCAAACTAAGATTTTTGTCAATTTATATAATTTTTATCTATAGTCGTGAAGGCAGGATTGATGTTAAAGTATTTAATAGTTTTAAAAATACGCTTTTATAGAAAATTTAACTAAAAAATAGAAAATAAATTTTAATAAATTGAAATTGAAAATAGTGTAAAAAAATTGTAAAAAAGCGTGAGGTGCTTTTGAACAATAAAATATATTTTTTTACACTATTTTCAATTACAATTTATTATTTTTTTTTTCTATTTTTTTATTTGAATTTTATATAAAGCGTGCTTTTTAGTTTTCTATTATTTATGACTTTTTTGTTAGATATACATTGCACTTTATTTTACAAAATAATTTAGATATTCATAAATCAAATTGTTAAGGTCTATATGTCCATATATATAGTCTTGTTTAACATTTAAACATTTTTGAAAAACATAGACCCAGATTAAATGTGATGTTAGATTAAAAATGGTTAAAAATAATATATTAACCCCTAAACGTTGCTGGTTCTAATCGAGGTCCTAGTCAACGCGTCAACTCGTGAGCCGATGCCACACGTGGTGCCTTGTCAACCTATTATTATCTTTCTTATCACTTCATATATATAAAACAAAGCCCTCCACCGCATCTGTCTATCTGTCTGTCTGTCTAGCGATAAACTCAAAAATTACTTCTCTGATCATGCTGTTTTCACCAATGGATAGCGTGATTCTCGAGGAAGGTTTTCGTATATGGTTTATTAAGTTTTTGTATACATTAACGATATTTGTTGGAGGTGTCGGAAAAAAAACAAGTCATTTGTTTGAAGTAGATTAGTCAAAAAATTAGTTAGTAAATCATTGTATGTTGAATGCAATTATTAATTGTGACAGTAATCACGACCATCATGTTCACGAAGCATCCTTACACAAACAATGAATTCAAGCTCTAAAGGTTGATGTATCCAATACACGATGATTTATATTAATTTATACAGTTTATTTTTATTACTTTTATGATAGCTAGTATAGCCGACCCGGCAAACCTTGTTTTGCAATATAAATTAATCTTAGAGTTAGACCGTTTCTTGGACATTGCAACATTACTTTATTTTTCTAAAATAAAAGATTTTTTCTAAAATAAACGTAGCCCAAGTTACTCCTTATCACATCAGCTACCTGCCAATAAAAGTCCCGTCAAAATCGGTCCAGCCATTTCAGAGATTAGCCGGAACAAACAGGCTGACAGACAGACAAAAATTGTAAAAAATGTTATTTTAGTGTACGTATCGTATATATATTCATGTACATGTAGTAAAAAACGGTTATTTTAATATTACAAACAGACACTCCAATTTTATTTATATGTATAGATGTGATATTTAAAATGCATTTAACTTTATCCGCAATTCATATATTGAATGCAGCACCTAGCAAACTATTTTGTTAACCATATTACAGCCACTGCAAAATATTCTAACTGAAGAGAAAGAGTGGCTGTTGAGTTACTTGTATGTTCTTCTCAAGATCTCTACTTTTTCCGAAAATCTGGTAGATTCTGTAATTTTGTTTTATGAAAAGGGAGGACAAACGAGCGTACGGGTTACCTGGTGTTAAGTGATCACCGCCGCCCACATTCTCTTGCAACACCAGAGGAATCACAGGAGCATTGCCGGCCTTTAAGGAAGGTGTACGCGCTTCTTTTAAAGGTACCCATGTCGTATCGTCTCGGAAACACCGCACAACGAAGCTCATTCCACAACTTTGTAGTACGTGGAAGAAGGCTCCTTGAAAACCGCACTGTGGAGGACCGCCATACATCCAGATGGTGGGGATGATAACCTAACTTGTGGCGTGTCGTGCGACGGTGGGATACGGCGGCAGGAATCAGGTGAAACAGCTCTTCGGAACACTCCAATTAGGAACATACAATTTAAAAGAAAAAAATTATAATGGCGATTTAAAAGCGCCTAGTTTAAGCCTATTTCAATAGAGTTTATTTGACTTCGACTTGCTTAGTATATTTTATGATGTAAAAAGTAAATCAAAGCTAATCAACTCGTGACCTTGGGGCAAGTTTAGTGAAACCTTCATTGCCACAGCACGCGATATTAATTTACTTCAGTTGTTTTATGTAAATTATTACACGTTAGACCCTTTCTAGTTCTTGTTTTACAGCTTGAAGCACTATGTTATAAATAACTTTGGTTTATCAAACAATCAATAATTAACTTGAACTTTGTTATAAAACCTTGTATGAATCACATTAAAATTTATTTCACATTGAAACTTCAATGTGTGTGCAAATATTGTTTAAAAAATAGACTTGATTTTTCAGTTCACTTGAAATCAAAAGAAAGAAGAAAGAAAAGAATGCTGTTGATAGCAATTATTCTTTTTTTGGTACATAATATTATAAATGTGTTTATATCCATGTAAGTAAATGAAAGAGTTGTAGTATTGTAATGACAAGTTCAAGCTC
>CATIXQ010000018.1:11292175-11410921 GCA_949711755.1 Leptidea juvernica | reverse complement strand
AAGGTCGCACCAATTTTTTTGCTACTGACGAGTATGGAATCACTATGAATAATTAAATTTTATCGAATGTAGAAATCCTAGTTATGCCGTAGATTGTAGATTCAATAGTTTCAGCTTATTTCACAGTAGTGGGAAAATTAATTGAAAAAAAAAAAACAAAAAAGTTGGTTTTTTGTTAATATTTCAAAAACTATTGAAGATTTTTTTAATCTAAAAATAATTTGCTAATGGCACATCATTCATATTTTCCGAGACTGCTGAAAAAAGTTGAACAACAAAGCACTTGAGTCAAGTTGCACATTGCACAGGAAACCATGCGCCATCTAGTGGTGCTGTGTAGAGTCTAGGAGTGCGAACGTCTGTAACAGTGCAGTAAATATATTCTTTGCGCAGTCTCCATATCTCTTAGGAACTGCAATACGTAATGCAGTTTTGATTAATTATAAGATTTGTTTCAGTCAATGTTCGAACCGCTTAGGAAACATAATTACTTACAATATGAAAGAGTTATTACGAATAGATGAAAACAGCATATCAGGACATTGAAAATGGAGTTCTTATAATATGTGCTGCCAGGATGATGTTGTTAGTGATATTTTATAAAGATCATTGGATTTTCTGTTTATAATAGAAGTAAATCTCACCGCATGCACAGGTTTCTTCCTCTTCCTGAAGATACCAATAACACCGTAGATGATGACAGAGATGCTGACAGCGGCCGTCACAGCCAGGACTATCATGGCCACCAGGCGCCCCGACTGCTCCTTGTTGAAGATCTTGGTCGCGATCGCTGATGCTATGGTCACCGCTATCACAACTACGGATTGGATCTGAAATTCGATATAGTTTTCATAGCAGGACTGTTTGAGTACAAATACCCAGAAAAAATGAATAATACTGAACCCACAACCCATACAAACCTAATAGAGTGAAGCTTTAAAGTAACAAATAAATATAGAAGGAGCAACGGACGCACTGTTCAGAAAATGACAGAGTCATGAATCGCTCGTGTTTGTGAATGTCTCAAAAAATTCAGCCTGCGGTCTTCCCGAACTAATAAGACCTTATTATTAGGGACATTCCTACTCATCAATATACTCCCAACTTAAAAGCAGGCAACGCATTTCTTGACCCCTGGTGTTGCGGTTGTCTATGGGCGTTTACTTCACCACTTCCTATTATGTGACCTGTGGCCCGTTTGCCCTTATATAAAAAATATAATGGCCTACATGATCTCAACCAGAATAATATTATGCCTATTACAAAGATAATGCGATAATCAGAGACGAATCTTAGTATAAAGCTCTGTTCAAACTGAGCCCTGACTCGACTAACGCGGGACGGAAGTCGCTCGTGCCGATCGTGTCAGCTAACTTGTATGGACGTGTTCAAATTGACGCGAGTAGTCGCTCAAGTTGAAGCGAAACAAGAGCAGGACGCCCAGCGGGATTGTTTGATCTCACAATGCATGATGTTTGTCCACTGAAAAACCAAAAATGACACGCGGGAAGTCGCGTCAGTTTGAGAGTTTAAGCGAGCGAGCGAATTGCTCTAAAACGCGCCCACGCGTTATTCACCTCAGTTTGAACAGAGCTTTAGTCGGCCTATGTGGACTCCGAGAACATCAAAGATGGAATGCTTAACATATAATAATAATATTGGCAAATTAAGTTTGGTCAAGGAATTTCTTACAATTGTCAATAATCCGATAACGATGAACAGTGTTTTGAGTACATTCCTGCAGCAGAAGGTATCTCTGAACTCCTTCATCTCTGCCATGTACATCTTGCCCAGACCCTCGCCGTGGGAGGCCTTTTCGCGGCCTGAAGCCGATTGTTCTTCATCTATAAATATTATCAAAATTTGAATTAAACTCATCATAACATCATCAAATATACATTAAACCTCGTAAAAGAAGACAAAATTTATAAAAATAAAACCTTTTTGTGAAACAATTCGATTTTTCTCCTTCTTTATTATTTATAATATTAAATTACTAGTTACTAACTACTAAAATACTTGTTTTAAGATTGCTATTATTATTATATTTAAATAGTTATATAATATTTCTGCTAAACATCCTGTTTACGCATCCACGTGGAATTGCAGCCTCACTTGCTTATTTAGCTGATAGTTTTATTTTTGTTAGTTATGTATTTGTTGTAGTTCCGTTGTGTGTACCTATTAAAATAAATAAAAATTTATTTATACCAGATGAACATTTACAAATTTTGCCAATCTGTTTATGCCGTACGTACTGTCTGTTTGTACGAAACAAATAGACAAATTTCAACTGGATTTATAGCTCCTCTTCTATTATATGTTATTATAAGTAGCCTATATTATGTTGTCCCGACCTCTTGTTTATATTTAAATAAGAATTAAATCTATTACGTAATTTTTGCGTATTGCCACAAAAAGACAAGCATACAATAATTATATAAAGTAACTAGTGACGACCCCTCGCATGTTTGAACTTGAACAACTACTAGAAATGCAACCACTTAGAAACCCATACTCAAAGATTTAAGCTTTTCTCATCAAGACCTTTCCAACTATTATACTATGGAGGTCTGCACCTGTTGTGGTTACTGAGGGATAAAACTTCCAACACCGTATTTGTGCTTTATCTATATATATAAAAATGAATTGCTGTTCGTTAGTCTCGCTAAAACTCGAGAACGGCTGGACCGATTTGGCTAATTTTGGTCTTGAATTATTTGTGGAAGTCCAGAGAAGGTTTAAAAGGTGAATAAATATGAAAATGTTTGGAATTAAAAAAAAAACAACAATTTTGTTTTTTCGTCGCGTCGTTCAGAAATCAAATTGAAAGAATAGTTTAAAATGAATAACTAATTAGAATCTTAGTATCTGTCTAATTTTCTCAGGAGTTAAAAAAACAAACTTAATTTTAGCTACCTATAGTTGATAGATTAACTACAGTTGATGATGATACTATGATGGCAATACTAAGTTTGCTGGGTCAGCTAGTTTAATATATAAATTCAATGTACATACAGTTTTACTTCATTGCGATTGTAATATATGTAAACATATGATTTATTCAAGTAGGCGTTACTTTGCGGAAATCCATAATTATCCAAATGTCTTGATCCTTCTTTAGTGTTAATTCCGCAAATACTCGTCTCTACGAGAGTTTCGTGCTAGAGTTCGGCGAGTCGACATCTCCTGAGTAGAGGCGAAACACGTGTCGAATTGTTTGAAGACGAGTATTGGCGGAATTAACACTAAAAAAGGCTCAAGACATTTGGATAGATGAAGATGTTACAATAGGACGGTATATTTGTAATTGTACAACAATCGAGAGAAATCTAATAATACTAAAATGACCTATTTTACAAAATTTTGTAGTTAATAGATGAACTTTATTAATTGTAATTGGATAATTATTACCTTGAGCTGATGCTGCGCTGCCCATGTCCCTAGCGATGCCGTCTCTCCACGAAGCCAGCACATCAAGCGAGCCTGTATATATAAACACACACACAATAGAAGTACGGACGAATGGACCGATGACAAAACATAATGGACCATCAAATTCACTTGTGGTTTGCAGATACACGATAGTCAAGGTAAAGTTGTATTGATAACGGATTAAAGGATATTTTCGTATTGTTTGTATTATTATTAATACCTAGTACAGCATCAGCTATATCTCCGCATATCTCATTAATTGACATGTGAACGTAAAATTAATACTAATTTCTCATTGTTAATTTTCGTAATACTACGGTATGATATAAAATTAACAATACAATTGCTAATGCTCTATGACGTCACCGGCTCGGAGATTATGTCAAACCTGGGGCTTAAAGTACCACATATTTCACTCAACGGATCAGCCTAGTTATCCAAAGGATCAGTTGTGTTAATGTTCCAAATTCCAAAAAACGCACCATGCATGAAATGTACTTTCGATAAAAGTAGAACCTGCTTGTTGCGAGATTTTTTCTCTTTCGTATTACATGATTGATCTTCAATTGTTCTTTCATTCAGCGTTAAACTTAAAACTGGATAATAACCTACATTGAAATTAGGGGTAGTTTTTGTACACGAGTTCTGAGAACTAACGAACGCGGACTTTTGTACTTTGAGAGACATGCAAAGCATAGTCTAGTATTACAGAAAAAGTAATTGAGTCGCTAGTAAAAAACTAATCTTTTTTTTGAGAGAGATTAATCCAAATATTTTATTTAATTGTGACTCGCGTATATCAAGAAATCTACTATAGTAATTTTGTGTTGTTGTTATAAATAATGGATGATCTGCTACAAAATCTTTTTCGTCAATCTGTTTGGCTCAAATATTCTTTATATATCTGAAATCATATGGTTAGGGGCTGCAGTTTGCGCCCTTAAGCTCCTAGAGTCCATTGTGCTTGCAGGGTTAACTGGTCAATCCAATCAGCCCTGCTCCTTCCTGAAGCACAGAGTATATGATTGTTTTTTGCTTAAACATTCCAAATATACCAATTAAACGAAGCATAGATTATGTAATAGTAGTAGCCTGAAGGTCGATTTTATCATCAGTGCCAGTACTGGATGAAATTGACAAAGTTTGCCACAATTTTTATTGGTAGTTGAAAAATGAATTGCATTGGGAATTGTGCTGGTTTCCGGCCAATTAATAAGTTGGTACTAATAAAATCTACTGAACGCCGTGATATTTGTATTAAAGATTTATTTTATAAGTTTAACATGAAATGGTAAGCCCTGAAAGGAGGTCAAAATTCTGATCTAAATACGAAAGAAAGAATGCCCCAGCGAAGCTCGTAAGGAAAAGAGGTATTTAAGATAAGTTTGCAAAGAATATGATATACAAGCAGCTACAAGACTTGAAATCATAAATGGACGAGAAATGTAAAAGTATAATTGAAGAAGCTTGTCGAAACTGTTCAAAAAAAATTATTAAGGAGACAGATATAAAAATAAATTCAACAATGATCGTCCGGGACAGTTTCAAGGATTTTTGGAGAAGAACAAAGATGTATCCCTAAAAAGTGTAGAATAAATAAACAAAGCTAGAGCTACTGTCACTGCAGAATGAGATTGTCGTTCAAAACCTTGAAAAACATTTGGACTCTAAGGATATATTGACACGAGAGTGGGTCAGGGATTGGAAATAATACTCCACTTATAGGAACGAG
Organism: Leptidea juvernica; assembly: GCA_949711755.1. NCBI lineage: Eukaryota > Metazoa > Arthropoda > Insecta > Lepidoptera > Pieridae > Leptidea > Leptidea juvernica. The sequence continues at coordinate 11,405,754 of CATIXQ010000018.1, read as the reverse complement.
TCTTTATTTGCGTTCACTTTTTCTGAACTTGTACTTCGCCGGTCTGCCGCTGTTCCTCTTGTGGGCGGCGGTACCTTCAACGCGTCATACCGCACCGAACACTAAGTCTCTTCTATCTTCTTCTTCTTGGAACACTTCCACTTTTCACTACTTCTTCTTTTCTTCTTCTTCTTCTTTACACTTTCGAGTCAGAACTAGAACTGCCGTAGGCCACGCTTAGTACGGCTTATATACCCCCGGATCTGTTCCATTTTCAAAATGATTCTCCCATTCCATCTTTAAATTTAAATTGTACTAGAAAATTCTTTTAACTATTTTTATCCTGCTTACACATTTTCCATCCCTTTTTTTCTGTTCGATTTAATCCTGAACTTACTAGAAATTTCCATTAACTTTACAAAGCCCAAAAAATTCCATACACTGATAGGTGTATCGAACCCGGGTCTACAGCGTCTAAAGTAAACACTTTTACGCCTAAGCTACGAGTATTGCTGACGGAGCTGTTGAAATTATCAATCTCTTAAAGTTTGACAGCTCTCGTCATGTACGTTGCTGCACGATATGACGTTTGACAACTCTCGTCATATACGTAGAAGCGTTGCTACGCGACAATATTATTAATATTTATCACCAACCCGAATGGATAGGTGACGAAAAAACCTTGGCACTTTGTCCAAAAGCTAGAAAAATTTTTTGTCCAAGAAAATAGAACATCTATTTCAAAAATACCTGGTAATCAATAGAAATTTTTGCATAATCAAATAATTATCAGTTTTAATGCTAATGTTTGCATTCTTTGCTTATATTTAAATGTTAGGCCACCTAAAACTGTGATTTATCACATCTATTTATAGATGGCCCCAAAATGGTCCTTAATCAGCAACGGGACGGATGAAAGAAGACATCATTTACATGAATACATCACCAATAAATTTAATAACTGGCTTGAGTAGAACAATATACAATTACAACCAACTTATGCGATCAATCAACAACCAGCTGGATTATCTGAATCAGATAGAGCCAAATAATAATAATATTGACACACTTTTTACACAAATTATCTTGCCACAAGTTAAGCATATATAGCCTGTGTTATGGGTTACAAGACAATGATATATTTCATACAATATACTTACTTAAACATATATAAATTCATATAAACATACATAAATACATTTAAACATCCATGACTCGGAAACAAACATCCATATTCATCATATAAATGCTTGCACCTACCGGGATTTGAACCCGGTACCTCTAGCTTAGTAGGTAGGATCGCTAACCACTCGGCTATACAGGTCGTCAAATGGAATATTGCTAAAGCCTACAACTAAAGAAATCTCACCTGGATTATTCCTTACAATTGGTCTGGACTACGTCAAGTAGGCTTCGGCCTATAGTAGCTCACTAGGATATTCTTTGACTTTTGTTAATCTGAGATGAAGACAATTTATTATGATAAATAAACAGAACTGATAATTGTAATAGGAAAAACTTAGTGTTACAACAACAGCATGAATATTTATGAATATAGTGAGACTGTAGGGAAAATATTATATTTCTTTCACAATTTTATGACGATGCAGATGTTTCAATGATTATTGTTAATGTTGTAAATATTTAGTATAGAACAGACTGATATAATTTTCCATTATTATGATTAAAATACAGATTTAGATATTTCTAAATCAATGTTTAATTATTGCTTTATATTTACCTTAGCTATTTAAAACTTAACGTTCCGAAATCGGAAGTCCAGTGGGTCCTTATTTTGTTTATTAGATGGTTTATTTTGCATGGTCTTATAGCTTGTTTCAATAGCTTTCAGATACAATCACTCAAATCATTCTAAGTTTAAGCAATCTATTAATACACGTAAAATAGTACGCATTGACAGAAATTATACCGCGTGATCAGAGATTCCCTGATCGGGAATTAAGGTAAATTATATAAAGCAATTATAAATCAGATATGCATGTTTGAGTCGGTAGATTTTGTTTAAAATCTGAAAACTTGAAGAACCAAAAAATCAAAAAGTGAAACTGTTGAAACTATGCGAAATTGTTTATTTTTTCCTCATAATTTTGAAACATAAATCTTATCAAGCATTCGTCCGTAATTTAGAATAATCTAAATTACCCATTTAATTGCTTGTTTGTAAAACAATACAGATATATTTTGTTTATATGAGACGCATTAGTTCATGTGACACGCCTGTTGGGAGAATTTCGTGTACCTATATTGAATAATGGTTCAATGAATGAGGAAATCACAAAACGCCATGACTGTTTTGTAACGAGTATTCTCCTTTTACGTGACGTCAGATAATTTATTCTTAGTCTGATCTGCAGCATATTAACTGTTATAGTTAAGGTTTCAGTCAAATTTCCCGTTAGAACGAACCATTTTTTTAAAACCACAGATCTGAAGACATGTTTTCTACGTGCTGATTGAATGCTATCACTGCCTCTTCGGAATTGGTAAAAGCCGGAAACCTCTCATCAAATCTTTGATTTTTTCAGAAAAATACAGATACACAGGGTTCTAGGTCGGGGTTATGTGCGGGATGGGTGACGAGTTGTACATTTTCGGAAGTTAAAAATGATTTAGTTTTGTTGGCTGTTTTCGTGTAAAATTTTCTTAACTTGGGTCATACCAATCCCCAATAGTCCTCGAATTGTCTCATAGGTAATCCGCGGGTTTTCTCCAATTAGACGCTTTACAGTAGCCACATAATTTTCGTTGACAGCAGTTGAAGGCCGCCCTTCACGAAATTCGTCATGTAAAGAAACCCGACCCCTCTCAAATTCAGAAAACCATTGCTTCACGGTGCTCAAGCTAGGTGCTGCTCTCCCCAATGTATTTTGAAGACGAGCAGTACAGTCTTGCGGAGAGAGAGAACTTTTTGAATAAAAAAAAATTATCGCTCTAAAATCTTTTCGACTTAATTTCATTTTCGTTGCGTACGTAACTTTGATGTGTGATAAAACAATTGACAAATGATTTCCCGTCAATTGTTTTTTTTTATTGGTAAGAAGGTTGCAACGTTTCAAAAAATATAATTCAAATAGATCCGATTAGCTAGAAGTGCAAAACTTTTAGTGTGCATGGAGTTATATGAGTTCAATCGATAACTACAATCATTTTAGGAAAATCAGTTAAACTTCATAAAATTATATTGCCGTCTTTCCATCTCCTCAATGGTCTCAGACATAGATATGTATTCTGCTAACATGCTTGCTATTTGTTGCAAGATCAGCTCACCCTGTCTATTTATTAATTTATTTATTAATTCCTCGATTTATTCTCGAAGTAGGGACATGATGTTATTTTGGAGCACAAAATGCTATATATTTTGGCTTGGAAGTCAAACTGAACACATCTGACTGCTATTTAACATTAACAATAGCTTTAACCGGTGAAGATTAGACGGTTACAGATAACAGTTAAAGATATGACACCATCAAAAATTGTCTAATGGTGCAACAGATTATTATGTTTGTTATTGCTAAAGTTAGTTGGTGCAAACCAGCCTTAATATAATAATAAAAAAAGTTAAAGCCATACGCCTGAAGTGAAAAATTCATCATGGCGACTTTAAAATTACTTAATAATAAACCTTTTTTTTATTTAGGATTTTTGATTGTCTGTACGTAAATTATAACTAGCCGGTATTTCGGTCCAAATATTAATAAGCAAATGGAGACACTGAAAAAGATTTTCATACACTTTTTCCGCACCCATATTTTCACGTAATAACTGACGCACTTTCGGCCCAGTTGTCACGAAAACAAATTCCAAGATGGTGTAGTATCAAATCACATTAAAATAGTTTGCCAAAAAGATTTGCAGTACTCTACTACCTCTTAAAAATGGATATTCTAACACATTGTTTTTACCGTTTGTCGAGAAAATTTTAGTAAAATTCGTTCATTCTTCTCTTTTACTCTCATTTTACTGTAATATTATGATGTACTTTTCTCGAGACAAAAAAATCCAAAAACCTTTGCAAAACGTTTTTTTTTACAATTTTGTGACAAAACAACGTTATGTTGAAAGTTATTTTTTCATCTTTATTTTCACAATGCCTTATCTTTATTTGATTGTTGTGAGACATATCCGAAGTAAGGATAACATTGCCAATATATCGTTTAAATGCCACTGCTTGTGGTGGCGACATGGGGCGGGCGGGCGACCGTAAAATATGGTCGCGGGAGACGAAGGCTTTTCCAAGAGTTTATTCTCGTGAAGGGGCGCTACTTGTGCTCCTGTGACCAGAAACTCTGCTTCAGGTTCTTAAAATAAAATTTATTATATTTATAAGTTAAAATACCTTTATTTATTTACGGTGTATGCAGATTGGTACATCTTCTATACGCAATAACTCTTGTGTTTTTTTTAGTTATTAATTAACATTAATTTTTTTGACTTGCTTGTGTTACGACGTTGAGTATTTGACGTTTTAGTATTTTTGTTGCATACCTTTACATATATTGTATTTGAAATGTTTTATAAAACGAAGCTGTATACTTTGTTTTAAAAGATTGGCAATGAGTTTCTTGTTGAGCTTCTCATTAAAGCTCAAACTATTCCGGAGTAGTGGTAAATGTAACAAGAAAAGAAAACTTTTGACAATTGTCATTTCCTTGACCTACATGAATCAAGTAATTTTTATTTGAATTTTATTACTATTCAAAGTCTGGCCATAAATACTGTTACAATTAAAAATCAACAAAATATTGCTTTTGAATTTGGAATTTGTCACTTTTATATTATTGTTCATTGAGTTTTCTCACTTTGGCGCCAATATATTGTACAATATTTTGCGATATTAAAATGGAGTGGGGTGATATAGAAAACCGAATCGCTGAGTTTGCATTACACAAAGTAGGTATGGAGCCAAATGCAATTTCAAAACTCTCCATACGCTTGGTATTAGCAAAATGTTTATGTATTAATACGTACAATGAGACCTGCTCTGTTTGTGACAGAAAAAGATCTGGCCGTAGTGTTCGTACGAAAAAGGTGGTCCACAGCAGTAAGGGAAAGAACTCGAAGAAATCCTCTAGGAAAGCAAAAGATTTTATCTCAGTAGATGAAGATACACAGAGCACCTAGAACCATAGAAACCGAAACAACTACTGAAGCGGTACGCAATGGGAGGTCACAGATTTTTTTAAATACCGTATTTATACTCAAATCTCTACGGAAGCTTCCCAATTAGTCGACAAAGGGTCAACTTAGGAACTATACGACTACAGTGATGGTTTGGTGGGGTATTAGCAGTGAAGGAGTGACTGAACAACGAACTAGTGAAAGAACTTTGTGAAAAGGGTCAACACATCCGCACAAGTGTATCAAGATACCATTCTTGAGAAGGTAGTTAAGCCCCTATCAACACCATGCTCAATAACCAAGAATGATCCTTGCAACAAGTCTCGGCACCGGGTCATAAAGCTCGGTCTACGCAGTCTTGGTTGGAAACAAACGTTTTGGACTTCATCAGAGCTGAATGCTGGGCGTCGTCTAGTCCCGATCTTAATCTGCTGGATTATTTATGATCAGTTTTAGAGAGCACGGGTTGCTCTAAACGCCATGATAATTTTGAGTCATTAAAAAAATCCGTACGATTGGCAGTGAAGAATTTTCCCGTGGAAAGAGTGCGTGATTTATTTATTTATTTATTTATTTATTAAGGAAACAAACAGATACATCACTATAGTACAAATAAAGTTAATAAGATTCTATTAATAACTGGCCTCAACGTTTAAAGGCAGTAACGTTGAAAGTATTGCAGCCAATGGAGACCACAATGAACAAGCTTTTTATATTTTAAATTGTTTTATATTTATATCTTAAACTAACACACTGTAAAAGTAATAAATGTTATTTGCCATATATTTTTTTTTTCTTTCTTTTAGTATTTATGGGAAGGCTAGGTATAAATTTTTAACTTACATTTGAATAGTACTTCCACAGATTTCTTAAGAATATAATTAAAGTTCACACTCGAATTTCTCCTCGGGAATCCCGTCACACTGTCCACAACTATAGTCATTGTCATTCCAAATACACCATTAAGTAAACTACCTTCATTGTAATAAATTATTGAGAATAATTTAAACGATTGCAAAAGTTTCTGTCACAGTTACATTCAAGTCATAGCGGCTTTGAATGAAATCTTTTGAAGACTAATGCATGTATCGAGACAAATTATCACATCTCTGTAGTTAAATTGTCATAGTTGATAATAATTTTTAGTGACAACAAACATATTATGTCAGTTCCTTGAATGATTGCTTGCAGAGGTGTGGCAACGACACATAATAGAGACGAGTTTAGTTTGTATTTAATACTAGTTATCCCCGTTATTTCGTCTGTGTGGATTTAGATCTACATGTTTTGATTTGTTAATATAAACACAACATGATATTGTTAACCGAATTCAAAAAAGTAGGAGGTTATCAATTCGTCGGTATTTTTTTTACCTCAGAACTTTCGAGAAGGTGAACCGATTATGATCATTCTTTTTTTAAGGCATCCATGAGAAAACCATAAAAGTCTGAAATTTGCATTAGTATGTGCGCCACAAATGGACCGATCTTCATGGAAATCTTTGAGAGGGGCAAAGGCCCCTGCTGGACAAAGGTCCAGCAGTGGACGTCTTCCGGCTAATGACGATGATGTGCACGACAAATGGACGAATAACTCAATATCGCACCAACCGATTTATATCACCCCTTTACGAGCATGACACATGGACCAGCCATCGCCGCCCGTGTTGGGCGACCAATTACTATATAGAGTGACCGTACAACCCGCGTCACGACGCCACCACCAGTAATGATATACTGTGCTAAACATATACTGTGTTTTACTTTAATTACATTTTTTTAGTTAATTACATTTTCAAAAATCCGAAGTGGCACTGTATTGTAGTAGTAGGCTGTGGTATCCCTTATGTATATATTAGTGTGACTTCCTGTTAAATGCAATGTCAGCATGTTTTTATTGGTGGTATATATATCAACCTGTCGAACAGGTCATAAGCACAAAGCCTTGCCGGTTGCCATGGCCGCGGGTCCACAACACAACGCACAATGGTGACCGCCCACTTACCACCTAGCCTCCAAGGCCGATACAATTTGCAGTTAAAAGAAAATGAATCGACGCTTTCACTTCCGAAACTATTAAATTTGGCTTTATGGTTCTACGAAGTGCGTATAATACGCCTGTCGATAACCTTAATCTAAGCCTATACTTTTTGCGAATTGATTTGTGCGATAGATGAATTTTCAGGTAAATATGATGTCACGGAGCAATGTCTGGGCGGGCACTCTCCAGTAGCAGTTTCATCCTTATGACCTCTTGCAGCAGGAATCATCGACGATAAAGTAATCTACAAGCGTTTTGTTCCTTTGGAGTTGCGTAGAGATGTGGGCTCATATACATAATATAGTAAGGGGAATTGCTTAGAGGAGTTGTGAGGGATAATCACAGAAGCCGAATTCCACCAGACATTAGGACAAAATGTGAAATTCCATCCGCAACATGTGGATGTCTACCATTCTACAGCCGCGCGTTTTACGATTTTTTTTTTCCAGAACTGATAAGACTTAGAGATCTTCAAGGTTAGAACAGTTTTCTGTCTGATATTCAATTGGTACAGACCATACGCCAATGCAAAATTATGCTCAGATCAGCCTGCGTAGTCTGTGGTGCATGACTCAAGCCAATCAGCGTTGGGCCCGTTGAAATCACCCAAGACTATGATTTCAGCGAAGGGATCTGTGCAACCACGTCGTCAATTGATGTTTGGACGCAGCCCATGAGATGATACATAGAGACATACCAGGGGGGAGAGAGCTCTGGTCCTCAACACAATCCTACGCGAAACATGAAATGGCTTATTTGAAATATTAAGTGGCCACAAAATCAAAATCACAAATCTGAATCATATGATATCATATTGTTTCGTGTTTCACCCTTGGCTATTATTTATATATTTATTTGACACTTCGAAATGATACAGTTTAATCCTATGCTTTTCAACTTAAAAACTGAGTTACTAAGCCTGTTGGAAATATAATGATTAATGAGGATTTATGTTTGATACCATGCATAATATACATCTATATACAAGTATGTCACAATAAATTACAATTCTTCCATTATATTATAGGTACTACAATGGGATTACAACTAGCAGCCAACACGAACTAGCTTTTATATGACTTCATGAAATTAGCGTTCTGGTTCTCATAGCGAGTCATTATTCCAAGATCGGCAGAGCCAAAGTTCGCAGTAAAATTATATTTATTTCATTTTTGAATTGTTTTTAGTCTTTACTATTGAATTACATTCGAAAATAAATCATCAAGTGCTGTTTAGAAGTTTATCAATAATGCACTATGTATTCTCAATATATTCTTGATAATATGAATTTGCTACAAACTGTCATAACCACAATGGTAACCAGGAACAGACATAAGCTTATAATTCAAATTCAAATTCAAATTCAAATTCAAATTCAAATATTTTTATTCAAAATAGGATTTAAAATCACTTATTGAACGTCAAAATCTACCACCCATTCAATAGAGACTGCCTCAGACCTGAGAAGAATGGGCGCAAGAAACTCAGCGGGCTTTTTTTTTTTTGATATAAAATATGGATTACAATGTAATATCGAACAATAAACATTTAAAATTAAAGAGCCTGAGGGTGTTCGCTTTATTCCCAGTCCGTGGTGTCATTAAGAAAATCGTTTATGCTATAATAACCTTTCCCACACAAACGTTTTTTAACAATTCTTTTAAATTTCGTATCACTTTTAATTTGTTTTGTACATTTTTTGGGATCATATTGTAGAAATAAAAGACTTACTGGCTCGACCCAACCGAGTAGTAGGCATAACAAGTTTATGTTTGTCCCTCGTGTTAACATATGAATGTCACAGTTTCTAGAAAATTCCTCAATGTGCTTATGAACATACAAAACATTATCAAAAATGTATTGAGAAGCAACAGTCAAAATGTTAATATAATGTATATAATGCCTACTACTCGGCTAAGTCGAGTTAGCACGTCTTTTGTGGGGCGATGTATATGCTTTTACAACAAGATCCCAGAAAATGTTCAAAACAAAAGTATTACGTTATTCAAAAGAATTGTTAAAAAACGTTTGTGTGGTAAAGGTTACTATAACATAGATGACTTTCTTAATGATATCAGAAATTGGGAATTGAGCGACCGCCCTCAGGCTATTGAATAATAAGTTTAATTGTATCATGTTATATTGTTGCGCCTGTTCTTTTCAGGCATGAGGCATTCATTTTGGAATGGGTGGTAGTTTTTTGACTTTCAATAAGTGATGTCACATCCTATTTTGAATAAAAATATTTGAATTTGAATTGAATTTGAATATGAGTGTCTTACTGTAAATTTTTTACCCGACTGCGACAGAAGGAGGGTTATATTTTTCGAGAATGTATGTATGTATAATTGATTTGCACGCTCGGCGGCCTGAACGGGTCGAAAGATTCTTCTTTTATTTTTATGGAATAGGAGGACAAACGAGCGTACGGGTCACCTGGTGTTAAGTGATCACCGCCGCCCACATTCTCTTGCAATACCAGAGGAATCACAAGAGCGTAGTCGGCCTTTAAGGAAAGTGTACGCGCTTTTTTTGAAGGTACCCATGTCGTATCGTCCCGGAAACACCGCACAAGGAAGCTCATTCCACAGCTTTGTAGTACGAGGAAGAAAGCTCCTTGAAAACCGCACTGTGGAGGACCGCCACACATCCAGATGGTGGGGATGATATCCTAACTTGTGGCGTGTCGTGCGAAGGTGGAATTCGGTGGCAGGAACCAGGTTAAACAGCTCTTCGGAACACTCCCCGTATTAATTTATTATTACTTTTAACAATTTATTATTTTTCTGGGCTAGAACCGCAGCATGATCGCTGAAACAGATATGTATATATATATTTTGACACTGGGTATATGAAAATAAATAGCGCGAATATCCCTCTTCTGCCATTCAAAGATAGTATCTTTTTGTAAAAAATATGTAGAAAGTACATTACTTGACACAGTCAAAGAAAAATACATTTCATCGGTGACATTGCCTTATAGAAACTATGTGGTCAATGATTATGTTTTAGACATGGGAGATTTATATAGCTTTAAGCAATGATATTTAAGGGTTAAGGTTACGTAGAGAACATTCGGTGTTTGAAAATGATACACTAACGCACACATTAATAATTTAACATTTCAATAGCACACTACATTACGATTACACGTCAAAGAAGGATAGTAAATGCAATTATCGCAAGCGAAGAAGAGATAACTCTAATTTGCTACAGAAAAAATACATTTTATTCATCAGCTACAGAAAAAATACATTTTATTCATCAGATATGATTTTTTACCGTACACTGTGATTTATGCCTAAATTACGATTCATTCACGAGTTCATGTAGTAAAAGCTATAAAGTAGTAAAACTGCATTAAACTTAGATAATGTGTTATTGATTTTATAAAAAAAATATTTAATATTTATTATAATATATAGCCACATTGATGATATCAATTATTTATACATAAAACTAGCTGACCCAGCAAACGTTGAATTGCCGATATTAAAATCGCGATACAAAAGTAACTGTTGATCGTAGATGGGTGAAAATTTGAAGTTGTATGTATTTTTTAATGTTAACTCATAATCAAACAAATATAAAAAAAAATGTCAAAAAAATTTAAAAAAAAATCGTGTTGACCACCCTTAACATTTAGGGTTATGAAAAATATATGTTGGCCGATTCTCAGACCTACTCAATATGCTCACAAAATTTCATGAGAATCGGTCAAGTCGTTTCAGAGGAGTACGGGAACGAACATTGTGACACGAGAATTTTATATATAAGACTAGCTGACCCAGCAAACGTTGTATTGCCGATATTAAAATCGCGATACAAAAGTAACTGTTGATCGTAGATGGGTGAAAATTTGAAGTTGTATGTATTTTTTAATGCTGACTCATAATCAAACAAATTTACAAAAAATATCAATAAAATAAAATAAAAAAAATTCGTGTGGACCACCCTTAACATTTAGGGGTATGAAAAATAGATGTTGGCCGATTCTCAGACTTATTCAATATGCTCACAAAATTTCATGAGAATCGGTCAAGCCGTTTCGGAGGAGTACGGGAACGAACATTGTGACACGAGAATTTTATATGTAAGATAATAAAAAACACACAGACACCAAAACAAAACCGAAAGGTGTCTATCTACAGTAAGGGTTCCATTTTTACAATTTTACTAACGACAGCTCCCAAAAAGTTTTAAGATTACAATTAATATTTTTTGTATCTTATATTATTTATGAATGTCTTTCTGTTGAGGGTTTATTACAATAAGGTAATGGGAGAAGAAGAAAATGATCCATTGATTCTTCTGCAGTTAGCAAGGGATATACTGAAAGGGACAGTGTTACTGAAAAAACTCCTACGTAAACAAATGGCACTCACTGTCTACATCCGCTACCTACCCTTAAACTTGTTTTAGTAGTTTGATAGTTCAGCTACCCATATACGCACTTGTTTATTAAAAATTACTACATTTCGTATTACATTCACTGCAACAACGACTTTTTTACATCATTTCCTAAAATATTATACCTCGATCATCCCGCAACAGACCGCATCAATATTTTGTAATTTCTGTATGTTAATCTATGATCGGCTTGGCGGCGATCGGCGTTGTCATGGCGACATATTTATTTTGTTATATAAATAATGAAATCAAATAAAATGTTATAATTCATGATTTCTTAACTGTGGTATGTAATTCTATGATATTTTTACTTTCGTATTTAGTGCATCTTCCCATAGCACAAGACGGCATTTTAATGTTGTACCTATATCAAATTGTAAGCAATTCTGTCAACAACAAACGCGTGTGTACCGTTTTCGTATCGAGAGACCGACTACGACCAAATGAACCAATTAACTCAATTTAGGCGATTGATTTTCGGCGCGCTAGTGACATATCTACCTCTTTTAATACTATAATATCATTGGCTTTAAGGGTAAATGTATACACTTTAATAATAAAGTCCCAGCCACTGTTCAGGCATTATCTATAAATAAATTTAATTTATTTATTAAAAAATCCTGTTACTCCACAGCTGAATATCTAAGTGATCGGACAGCCTGGGACTAGATTATGATTATTTTATAGCAACACCAATGACAGTACAATATTGTATATTTTTATTCAAAAGAGCGCAAAAAAAGAATACTGGGAGATTTTCTTGCGCCGCTTCTTCTCTCTCAGAGCGCCATTTGTTTCCAAAGCGGTAGTAGTATCTAGTATATAAGAAATGACATCAAACAGAATTCTAAAGGAATCAATTTTGAGAAAATAAATGCCTTTTATGCCTTTTTAATAACAACTGGTTGATATTTTAAAGTGTGCCTTTGGAGAGGTAGGTAACACTTGTTTCGTAAAATATTTACAATTTTAAACTAAACATTAAGTAATCATTAATTAAATACTTATGGCAAAGGTAATAAGTTAATCCTAATAATAATTACTGAAAGAAAGTATTAATCAGGACTTATAGCGTTCTACGTGTCACATAATATAATAATTAGTTTAAGAGGCTGTTGGGCGTAAATTATTGAAAATCGAAGTGGTGAATTTGCAGAAGAAGGTGGAATATCTGGAAAAAGATAAGAGAAGCAAAAATATAATAATCCATGGGTTGAGAGAGGAGGAGAAGTCTTCACTTGAGCTCTTTACAAAAGTGAAAAAATGCATTGCGGAAGAATCAAACATTATCATAGACGCAAATGAAGTAAACAAAATATATCGCATTGGAAACAATAATAAAAATGGGAAACCAAAACTAACGCTTCTATCCCTTGCAAGTGAGTGGAAAAAGAACGAAATCATAAAAAATAAAAAGAAGCCTAGATTCTTGTCGACCGCTATTTAAAAAATTGAAAATTCTATCGCTGCCATGCCTATACATTTATGAAATAAGCCTATTTGTTCAAAAACATATGTGTGATTTCTATACAAAAAAAATGCCAGAAGGTTTTAAACACAAGGTATCCAAATAAACTCATAATGCCCTTCTGTAGAACTGCATCTTTTAGTAGAAATTGTTTCAGCATGTCTGTGAAAATATATAATAAATTGCCCAATGAATTGAAAGATTTACCGTTCAAAGTTTTTAAAAGAAGACTGCATCAGTGGTTAACAAATAAGTGCTTCTATAGTTTAAATGAATTTTTCAATACAAAATGAATTAGTCTATTTGATAATAATATATGTAAATTAATATACTTTTATGACATTGAATTTGTTAATATTATACATAGGTACTAAATGAATTATTAAGATATTTACGTCTCATATTATAATATTATATAAATATTAAAATTTCATTTTATAAATATTATTGATATCATTGTGAAATCCGACATGTTTCAATATAACAGTACGATTAGTGTTTAGACAATTTTGTAACATATTTTGCATGTCAATTGACGAAACATATTGGATTATCCATTATATTGTTAACACCTTAAGTACAATGTTTCCTGCAAATAAATTTCATTTCATTTCATTTCATTTCATTTCATTTCATTTCATTTCAAGCTCAAAGATATATTTATAACGGAAGACTACCCAAAAGAAGTCTTAGAGAAAAGGAAAGCACTGCAACCCAAACTAGCCGAAGAAAGGAAAAAAGGAAATTTTGCCTACATTAAATATGATAAGCTTATCGTTAGAGAGAACAGTAATGCAATAGAAAAAAGGAACAGGGGAATATGTACCTCCCCCAAAATTGATTCTCAACCGAAGAAGCAACATAAAAATGCGAACGATATGATGAGGTCTAGATCTCACTCGCTTTCAAACAATCATAGTGCAAAATAGTTAATACCGTGGCGTTGTTGGCTTCTGGAATGTATGCTGATGCCTCTGTGGATGGTTTCCATGCCATAATGCGCAAAAAAGCGGTTTCCATGTTGCAGCGTCTTCGTGTTAGTAGTAACAGCATCCTAAAGATGATTGCTGCCAGAGCTGACTGTTCCTTCCAGAAACACTGGATACAGTTAGCTCTAGGTTTATAAATATATTTCACTAATAATACTAACATAGTTCATAAGAAATATTGTTGCGAATACATTTACTAAAATATAGAGATCTTTCTGAATTAAATAAATAAATAAAAAATCTGGTATTTCTTAAACATAAGTTACAGTAGGTATTTAGAAACATTTACGCGAATGAAACCGCGGGGTACAACTTGTAGAGATATAAAAATGTAGATCTAAACATAAACCCTATATTATGTTTATATTGTTACCATAGTAAACAGATGTATATTGCCACCACAATAAAGATAATTATTTTAAATTGTTCTGACGTATTTATGTGAACGTACGAGTATATTTTTACGAAGGTAGTCTCTTAAATACAAAAATGTTTCAAATTAAATTGCGGGCACATGATACGTTTTCAGTCAGAGACATCTGATACGATCTCAGTGTGATCGCACTGCGTGTGTCATATCGAAGCTTAAATACCTAATGTAATTTTTTTTATAAGTGACGAGACGAGTAAGGTTAATTTGATGGTAATTATAACGGGTTTGCCACTCAGTATTCTTGAAACTCCAAAAATTTGTAACGTCATCGCAATTGCGTTCTGATGTGTGGATACGAGCTTTAAAAAAAGCTAAAAATTACACACAAAATCAATTTATTATTAATTTTAACAATTTATTATTTTTCTGGTTTAGAACCGCAGTAAGGTCGCTGAAAGATATAAAGAGAAAGAGCTTGAAACGAAGGAAATGTACGATTTATATACAGAAATATTACTGCTTACTATAGTATTGGCTAGTAATAAGTGGTGAGGGAGCATTTTAGGTAAGTCAGCAATATATTTTGTGTAACAATTTATCGTTGTCTCATTGCCTCGGCAATACTTCCCCTTAAGGCGACACTAAATGCCGGCGACCTTGAGCGATAAGTGTTCACGGCTCCTACGTAACAAAGCCAATATTTTCCAATATCTTACGTCGAAAATTTTACATTTAACAGGCGCAAACAGTTTAATTGCTTACAATCCTCATTATTGATTACTAATCTTAATAAATGTACCAACTGAAAAAAGTAAAAGCTATAAGAACAGCTTTTATGAGAGCAGTATACTAAACAAATCCATCATGTCGAGAAAAAACTTGTTTAACTGCAAACAAAACTGGTAATTCTTAATAGCTCTGGAGTATTAAGTTTAACTAACAGCAAGCATTAGCAACCTACAAGTAAGACTTAAGGGTACGTGTAACAGGATAAAGTAGTGTTTATAGCTCCAAATGCTATATTTTCACCACAAAACTTGTCTAAAAACACCTTGTTTGCGTGTTTTCTGCTTACTCTTCGCCTTAAACATAATATTCTATTAGTTTAAAAGCATAATAAAGTTTGATCCTGACTTTCAATAAGTGATATCATATCCTATTTGGAATAAAAATATTGGAATTTGAATTTGATCCCCCGACTCGTAGTAGACTCGGTTATAAAAATTAGTCTTCTGATATATCGACATATAAGACCTAAATTGTTAATTTATTCTAAAATTTAGATAGTAAGCTCTTATGTATATGTTTAATAGTAACTAAAGAAATTTGTAATTTGATTTTTTTTAGCCCAGTAATTTTACTAGCCGTGGCATCTCTCAAACCCAAATCCTAAGCAGTGCTTGCACATTACTGCTTCACGAAAATTGTTGAACCGATTGGAATAACACTTATACCATAAGATGCAGCGTGTTCCTCAATTGTTGTGAAACCGTTTTAGTATTTAATTTATGGTGATTATATATATGTTGTTGACTTACAAATTCCTATATAGTCGACGAAATAATTCAGTCAATAACATTTCATTATGTTTTAGAATTCATACAATGAGCGGGCTCGGAATACTTAATTAATATGGCGAAATAATATTTGCCTTACTAATACGAATTTAATTATAAAAGTATTGTACGAGTAAATTTTCAAATTAAATATAAATTCTATGAATTACCAAATTATTAGTAACTTCTTTTTCTTTGGAAATCAATTTTCAGTGTTAACCTTTCAGGTTTCCGAAACTAATCGTAAAATCTTTCACGAAATCTTACGGTGCCGATGAACTTAGATTACTAATATTCTATAACATATGTATATATAGTTGGTGCCATTGACCGCACTGAGCTGTTCTGATTGAACTTTGGTCGCTATGGTGATTTGCCGTATTTACACCTAAACCACTCGCATAATAAATCAAAGTGTTTCCCTCCACCACTTAAGGCGAAGAGTAAGCAGAAAACACGCAAACATGATGTTTTTAGACAAGTTTTGTTTTTAGACAAGTCTACTACTTCGACTTGACGACTCAGGAGATCACAGCCTCGAAATACGATGCAGAATAGAGCAAGCACGCAACGCCTTTTCTAAAATGAAAAAAGTACTTTGTGACCGGAACCTAAACATCTCTCTTCGTATACGCATAGCGCGGTGCTATGTCTTTTCAGTACTCTTATACGGCGTAGAAGCTTGGACGCTGACAGAAGCTATGACAAAAAACTGGAAGCGTTCGAGATGTGGGTGTACAGACGTATGCTGCGAATTTCTTGGACAGAGCGCGTACGAAATAGCATCGTGTTAGAGAGAATGGGAAAGGCTACAGAGATACTTACGTCTACGGAACGAAAGTTAGAATATTTTGGACATGTGATGCGTAATGCCAAGAAATATGAACTCCTTTAACTAATCATGCAAGGGAAAGTGGCAGACAGGAGGAGGCCTGGCCGCAGAAGGATATCGTGGCTTAAAAACTTGCGCCAATGGTTTGAGAAGAGCACAAGATCTTTATTTAGAGCAGCTGTGTCGAAAGTTGAAATTGCCCTAATGATTGCCAACCTTCGCAAGGAGACGGCACGTTAAGAAGAAGACTACTTTCGAGTGTTCCGTGTGTTTTATTGCGATACTTCTGAATTTTAAGCGTTAAGGTGACACTAAATGCCAGCGACCTTGAGCGATATGAGTTCACGGCTGCCGGCCCGCCATCTATGTAACAAAGCCAATATTTTCAAAATTCTTGCGTGGAAAACAGTTTATATGTTTACAATCCACGTTATTCATTACTTATCTGAATAAATGTACCTACACAAAAAAGTACAAGCTATAAGAATAACTTTTCTGAGAGTGGTACTAAAAAAATGCGTCCTGCCATGCCAAAAAACTTGTTTAACTGCAAAGAAAAGTGGCGTTCATAGCTCGAAATGCTATATTTTCACCACAAAACTTGTCTAAAAACACCATGTTTGCGTGTTTTCTGCTTACTCTTCGCTTTAAATATGCCCTTTTGTGCACATTGCAATTAATTAACAACACTGAAACGACGAAGCTTTCTTCTTCCACGTACCTACTACAAAGCTGTACAATGAGCTCGTAAACCTTCCTTAAAGGCCGGCAACGCTCCTGTGATTCCTCTGTTGTTGCAAGAGAATATGGGCGGCGGTGATCACTTCACGCTATGTTTCGCATAGGTTAGTGTCCTATCGGAGGCCATTCCCCCCCACCCTCCCCTTCCCCCCAACAAAATGAGAGCGGTATCAAACCCCAGGAGGGTACCGGCTCCTGTAGAGCCGGAGAATCCCTCCCCGAGCATTCGCGCTCGGGCTGCCCCTCGTATTCTGGGGTGGGCAAAAGCAAAAAGAGCGTTGCCGGCCTTTAAGGAAGGTACTGACCTTCCTTAAAGGCCGGCAACGCTCTTGTGATTCATCTGGTGTTGCAAGAGAATGTGGGCGGCGGTGATCACTTAACACCAGGTGACCCGTACGCTCTTTTGTCCTCCTATTCCATAAAAATAATATGCATCAAGTGATTTCAAACATATAAAACGGAGGGGCAATAATGTGTGAAAAAAAGGTTATTCCAGAATTCTACAACATACGAATAACTTACAATACAACGTCAAATTATTCGATCCAGTGTGAGCTTACGACACACTATTCCATATAACATTAACAATTAAAATTACTTTCCTGTAATATATCTAGTTATAATTTCGTAATTGAATTTAATATAATTGATTTGAATATAATGACATATAAAATCTCTATAACGCTTCAACAAAAGGTTCAAATGACAATAACCTATCTAACAAAACAACGGGCACTAGTTCACTCTAATGCGACGTATAACATCTAACGCGTCTCATGGAATTGCAGCTTATAACCTATACTAAAAATATACCTTATGAATTAATACAAAAATTATATTAGGCATAGGTACGATAATTTCTCTACTAAATATTCACAATTTAAAAAAAATATGCAGCTTAGGTATATATTTCTTAAATTTTATGTATTTTTATATTTTTCTTACTAAAATCTTTTTATTATTATTACTTCATATAAAATACATTTTATTCTTAGTTACAATTCTTGAATATGTACATTAGAATTTTGTGTACATTAGCAACGAAATTTTACATTATATATCTTGTACAGACGGCTTTGATAATTAATTATTGAACATAACCGAATATGGCTGTATAGGCTTGAACCCTTTGCCTGTCGTAGTAACGCACGAAGAAACCAAAAAAAATTAATGCAAACGTCAGGAAATTTCTGAAAACTTTTATTTATTATTTTTTACAAATGTAGTAATAGATAAACAAATACAGTCAGAGATTCTCGAATAAAAATTACAGACCAATTTGAAACAATTTTTTTTAAAAACAATTTTAAAACCTTTAAATTGTTACGGTTAAAAATTGTTTCAATAGTTTGTTTTTTCGGACGGATGTATAGTTATTTTTTTTTTTTTGGAGTTTATGACCTGGTATGCGATGTGGTTTACCCTCCCATAAGAATTTATCACTTCAATAATTGTTACTTAGCGTATATAGCAACCCTAAATTTTTGTGCCTCAGGTGTGTGTGTTTTGACCATACTTTATGGAGTGTTCATTTAATACTAATTGGATCAAATATTACCTACATACACTTCGTATATTACCCACTCCATATTTTTTTCGATATGTATAGTGTCTATCGTCGATCTATTTTTCAGGGTTGTTGTTGGGCTTAGGCCCTACCATATTAAATTATTACAAAAAGAGAAAACCAGTTTTGATGAGAAAAACTTTAACGTTCAAAAAACGCTGGGCGTTTTGCATTTTCTTAATACTCGTCGATCAGTTACTAAGATAAGAGTCTAGAAATTAGGTGGCTAGATTAAAAACTTAAATTCCTATATTCACATATTTATTCGTCACACATATTAGTCATTGGCAGTCAGTTAAACATATTTGTTGGCATGACATGACGAACTATTGTGTCATGCGTTCAAGAAATGAAGGATAGAAGTAAGTAAAATTCTCGTCATTTATATCTTCCTATATATTTGCGTTCCGTTTCCAAAAATGAAATTATTACTATACATAAAACAATTATTCTTATAAAGGAACAAACATAAACTTGTTATGCCTACTACTCGGTTGGGTCGAGTTAGTAAGTCTTTTGTTGGGCGATGTATATGCTTCTACAATATAATCCCAGAAAATTAACAGAACAAATGTGTTACGTAATTTAAAAGAATTATTTAAAAAAAGTTTGTGTGGGAAAGGTTACTATAGCAAAAACGATTTTCTTAATAACACCACGGACGGGGAATAAAGCGAACACCCTCAGGCTCTTTAATTATAAATGTTTATTGTACGATATCACATTGTAATCCATATTTTTATATAAAAAAAGCCCGCTGAGTTTCTTGCGCCCATTCTTCTCAGGTCTGAGGCAGTCTCTTTTGAATGATGATATTTTTTGACGTTCAATAAGTGATCTTGAATCCTATTTTGAATAAAAATATTTGAATTTGAATATAAAAGGGGTGAGCCCCTGTTGTTTCTTTTAACCTTATGACTTTAGTTTCTGGCTTGGCATTAAACTATATTGGCAAACCAAATCGCCACATTCTGTAACAAAAATTTTTTATCTATGAAATACCATCAGAATTATGTGATACATTAACATGAAACAAGTCTTAGGTGCTAAGGATACATATAATAATTACAATTAAAGGCAGTTATAGCATGTTCATATATACGAGTCGTAGAAAAGGTTAAGATAATAATAAGTAAAGGCTGAATAAAGTTACGTAAATGTTAAATTTAATTAATGAAAGGTATAGGTAATAAAAATACAAGAATAAAAAGTTGAAATATAATCCACAACTACTATCTAATGATCATCAGTCAGAGTACTGATTAAGCACTCTACATAGACAAACCAATTTTTGACTGGTTTTAGGTACTAAGAGATTCAATTTTACTTCAAACGACATCAACTCCAATGTGTTTTAATATTTCATGAATGAATTTTCTTAGTAAAGAATAATGAATATCTGAACCGTGTATACGATCCACTTAGCAATCAGTATTGTGTGAACTTTGCTACATTCGTTTTACAAGGAAATAATAATTATAATAGTACGATCACAGATTACTACAAAAATACATAAATAAGGGCTTAAACAATCGTAAATAAATCGTATTTCACAATGAGAGCATAGTATTTTAAGAATATATAATATATTCTATAAATTAGTATAATATATATCTTTAAATTACCTAAATACTTACTTATTGTGACAACAGGGCCGAAAATGTGTTAAATTTTATTACAACTATGCAGATGGAACAGTTATATGAAATTCTTTCGTAGTATAGCGAACAGGAAAGATATATGAAAGTGTTTTCATTTAGCTATTGAATGGTTGACAGACTGGACAACTAGTGTCAGCCTTCATCTTGTAATAAAAAGGCTGTCCAAAAGTTTGTGTTTAATTTATACGATTATTAAATATTAGCAATCAATTTGCAACTATTTGAAG
Organism: Leptidea juvernica; assembly: GCA_949711755.1. Classification (NCBI taxonomy): domain Eukaryota; kingdom Metazoa; phylum Arthropoda; class Insecta; order Lepidoptera; family Pieridae; genus Leptidea; species Leptidea juvernica. The sequence goes on along the minus strand of CATIXQ010000018.1, from coordinate 11,384,772 downwards.
TTTTTTTCCTCCTTTGTGAAACCTCCATTCTGGTGTATTGAGGCCCTCGATTTCGTCTCGCGCCTAAATTACACCCTCGTTAGGAATCACTAGCTCAGTGAACAATTTACTATTATAAGTACATAAGCACGTAAGTGTTGCTATAGTTTCAAAGTAGGTGCCTATACATCCCCTCAATGTTAACCCCGAGCTTCTAAGCACGCGAACACATTATCAAAAACACAAATCGAGTGGGCTATGGCTCTGAATAATCACATTCAAACCTCACTAGTCTGTGGCAACCGACAGCGCGCGAACGCGGCGGTAAAATTGGCGCGCTTTTCTAAGTGACATTTAAAATATTCAAAAATGGAAGGCTGTGGAATGAATTGCATAAAATACCTCTTGGTTGTATTCAATGCCATTTTTATGGTAAGTTTTTATTATTTTCTAGTTAATTTATGTTGAAAAAATTTTCTGTTTGTTTGAAATGCCGTGATAAATGTGTAGTTTTAATTGTGTCGCTTATTTTTGTAGAACGCGCGATCCGATGGGAATACTCGCCGGTTATTTTTGTCATTTCAAAGCTCGGATTGTTATTGAAACTGAAATGTTTGGTTGATGTCTTAATGTAATTTAAATTTGAACCAGTTCTTATACTTCTTATGTTTTCATTCAGTTTTATCATAAAAAATATTAACCTGAAGATATTGAAGCATGTTTATTTATGAATAATAATGAAAGATTATTATATCTTTAAGATTCCTGATGTTTTGTTTTATAATTATTGTTTTATTCTACGTCTTAGTTTATACTAAATCAGGGGCCCCGGCAATCCCTTTTTTATGAAGTTGTTTTTGTGTTTAATGGTAATTAATATAAATTGAATAATATTTCTGCGTTTAATTCATAGGTATACTATTTAAATTTTGCTATTAAATTTATTGATATTTACAATTTGTTATTTTTAAAGTGATATACTTCATTCACTTCTGGGATTAATTAAATTAAATTTGTCCGACCCTCTAGACATCGCGCGTCGCGGGTTCGAATTCCGCATCCTTCATAAATTTTGGTTACAAATTTAATCTTATTGACGTCATATAATATAATATGATTGAATCCATGATTAACAATTTTGTGTAATTAATATAATATTTTGACGTTGATATTCACATTTTTTCGATATATGTTTCGTTTTTTTTATTATATTACTCTAAAGATATTTATATGTGATGGGTAAAAACTTTTTAAGTATGAAATTAAATCTGGATATATTAATATAAATAAACTTCTTACCTTTTCGAATCCGTTCGCCAACATCTCGTAAATACGAAAATCTCTCCGTAATAATCCACAGCATTCTAAATAGTAATACATTCAAAGCGTTTGAAATTGTTAGTCATTTTGTATGTGTGAATATTTATTTAATTCTGTAAAAGGATAGATTAAGTTGCAGACCTTAGAGCGACTTGTCGACTTCCATGTAGGAAACATACGTTCTACCATATTTTGAAAGTTGAGTGATCAATAACATTGCATGTCCATCGCAGCGAGCACTGTAACTTCATCATTGACCTTAGGGGACAGCCATAACTTAAGCGAGGCAATTTTAGTGATTTTCGAACCTTTCTCTCCCCTAAGTAAGAGAGTTTTCTCTTGAACTGCTTCCCCCCAAATCTCGTTTATCTAAGTTTATCGGTGCTTGATTGCACTGGATTTAAATGCGTTATTATTTTTTATTTAAGATTATAATTAAGAAACCCATTTTTTTAAAGTTAATTTAACGCATAATTGCGCACAAACTAAACTGTTGCTTGCGGGAGAAAAATACGTGCTATTTGCCGAGATCCCCCCATTTTACCAGTGCGGGGCTCCTTTGCACAGGAGCCGGAAGTCTAGATTATGGGTACCATAACGGCGCCTAATTGTGTTCGGTCTGAAGCGTGCCGTTGCTAGTGAAATTACTCGGCAAATGAGACTAAGCATCTTATGTCTCACGAGCGCAATTGTAGTGCCGCTCAGAATGTTTGAGTTTTTCAAGAATACTGAGCAACACTGCATTGTAATAGGCAAGGCGTATCAATTACCATAAGCTGAACGTCCTGGTCATCTTGACCCTTACTGTCATAAAAAAATTGAATAGTAATGCTCTAATGATTTGCGCGTATTACAAAATAACTTGGATATATTTCGATATTGTTTATAGTACTACCGTCTTCTTAGGCTTGAGCAATAAGAATGACGTTCCATATTTGATTGTTTGTACTCGATGACAGAGGACCACACACATTACGTAGCTAAATCTTGTAAGTTTTAACCACTTATCGACTAAAGTCATATGCATACAAAGAACTGGCAGTTTCCCGAACAAACTTCTTCTAACAACTTCTACTCGTTGGACAATGTAACTTTGAATTTGAGTTATTTTTCTTCAAGGCTCAAATTGATTTAAGTCATGAATTACCTTTTCCGATTTCAGTTTTGAAGTTAGTGGAAAATGTTCAGATTAACTCCAAAATACGACTTTATAAAAATATAGGATACTGGCATAATTTTCCACATTTTAATGAGACTCCTATATAAGTTACTATATAATTTTGTAATTTTTGTTTATATGGATACCTTCTCCTGTGCTATATCAACACAAAGCTGCAACAGATGCATATAAAACCACAGACTTAGAATATAATAGCTTAAAGACGACCTGACAGCTCGATAATACAAATATAAATATTTTATTTTGTCTCAAAAGAAAACGTATTATACAGAAAGCCATGAACAAGTTACTACAAAGCTACATACTAATAATACCTACTACACAACATTATACATCACAACTATTAGGTACATACATTAAGAAGAAGTTTACTTAGGTACTTAAGTTTGGTAAATGAATCTAGACGAGTAGTTGTTACTGCTAGTATTTCTTAAATAAACTAGGTACATACAGATAGTAGGTTTATGTAAAACAGACATAAAAGCTTGTGCCTTTTTCCACAAAATAGCTATTTTGCTGGAGATTAGGTATGTAGTTTACATTATGACAACAATCTACTAGTACATGGCTGAGCTCTTACTCCTAACTAAGTTTCCCTCTGTCTAGGATATTAGTACTCCCCGTGTATCGGTCGGTTATTGCATAGTTGAAGAATATGTTGGTTTGACTATTATAATGCACAATATGAGTAGTAGTTTAAAAATTTAGAGAAGGAAAAACAAATAAATAAAATAATATAGTATTCCATGTAAGTAGGTAAAATATGATTTAAAGGTATGAGTAATTTTAACAAGTAATGATAACGCCTGATCAATTTTAATTTGTCAACATGTATTGCCAACAAATATTCAAAATAATTAGAAGATAATTCCAAGCCTGGGCTGAGTGTTTACGACATGTCGATCAAAATCAGTTAAAGTAACAATAGATTCGCTTTCCTTTTCTATCTTGCTGTATCTTCGTTACAGATGTACTTCTCTCTAGCACGCTGTGGTTCTGTATATGCTAGTATATTGTATGCTGGCTAGATTATGGGTACCACAACGGCGTCTATTTCTGCCGTGAAGCAGTAATGTGTAAGCATTACTGTGTTTCGGTCTGAAGGGCGCCGTAGCTAGTAAAATTACTGGGAAAATGAGACTTAACAACTTATGTCTCAGGGTGACGAGCGCAAGAGCAGTGCCACTCGAAATTTTTGGGACTGGGGACGCCCGACAGGAGTGATAACTTAAACTAATCTAAGTTGAACTATATTGAAATTGTTCAACTTCAGAAGAGCTTAGGTTATTACTTCAATTTTATGTATATTACCTAATATGATAATGCAAGGAAAGGTTATATTTATTAATAAATTTTTTATTGATTATATAATAACAAAAAATCTTCGTTACAATTCTTGAATTTTGTGTATGTACATTATAGTTTATATATTTAATACTATCCTACAAGAATGCTGAGTGGCACTGTATTTTAATGGGCAGGGCGTATCAATTACCATCATCGTCCTCCTCGTCTTGTCCCTTACTGTCATAAGCCATTGGATAAAACATTCACATGTTAACGTTTTTGTTACACATAAGAAAAGTTGCCTTTCCTACCTTGCCCTTGCAACCTTAATCGTACCTATATGCTAGAATAATACTAGTTGACTCATTGACTCGTCATTATAATAGTGAAGTCATCACTTGTAGCAATAGGTTACAATCAACACTTTGATGTGAAGGAACCAAGGTTTTAGTTTAAAAGCAATTACATGTTCGTTACTCTTGGACACAAACACCTAAAAGCATATGACATCACATGCATACACAAAATTAATCGTTTTAGTTAGTTCAGTAATAAACAATATCCTTACAAATACTCGTAAACTTGGCATTAAGTTATACCCCAGTATATTGATAAGTCTGAAGTTTTTCAAATGTCAAGCAGCCTTGCAAATAAACGCGGGAATACACGTTATACGTCTGAATAAACCAATCGTTAACAAAATGTCTACTTGTAAACGTTTTGCATATTCTTGGTTTATTCTCAGGTATAACATTATGCCTATTTTATTTGTAATGCGTGAATAATTTTGATTTGTCAATGTGTGCGTCAGCTAATGGTTCTAAACTGGTTTAATATTCAAAATACTAAGGAGCTAATTTCAGCGTGGCTGACTGTTTACGACTTCTTAATCAAAATCGTTTACAGTAACTGTAGAAAGAAGATGATTATACGGAGATCCGTTACCGTGACCGAAACGCAATAATGCTTACAAATTGCTTCTTCACGGCAGAAATAGGCGCCGTTGTGGACTGTGGTACTCATAATCTAACGACATCGACATCCTGTGCAAAGGAGCCTCCCACTGGTAATTAATCGAATAGAACTCCCAACGAATTAGTTTTCTTTACGAACACAAACATATATTTCAAGTAAGTATAACTAATGATTGATGGCCGAGTGAATAATGTATACATTAATTGTATACTCGGTGGCTTCCTATTTCCTGGAAAGGTCATTAGTTGATGGTGAATCGATGACCTGATTGATACCAACGTTAAATTTATTGGACGATGTACAGTTCACCTAATTTTATTTCCTTTTTTCGGTGTATATTTTTATGATTGAAATACAAGGAAGTGATACCAGTATTGCAATATTGAAATAAGCTTGGTTGGGTGGCTAAATAATTAATTTCCTCTACGCATGTTTGATAAAATATTACTTGGGAGTTTTGTTTTGATCATAGCTTGAGGAGGTTTTTCATAAGATTTCTTGGTGTGGGCCATAAACGGGTGTGGAAGTAAATTCTATTAGCACAAAAATTTTTTGGTAAAATTGATATATTTTTAGCGAGAACTTAAAAAGTTATATCAACTGAGGAAGTCTTTCAGAATAATTTATACATACGTAAGACTGAAAAAGTGCATAAATCATCGTACGGTAAATAAATTATACTTTATAAATGTACACTTGCCATCGTAACGTAATTGTTTTATTTCCAAAACTATTGGAATCAAACAAACATTTAAATGAAAATATCTTGCCACAAAACAAGCGGTATCAAATCGGTTTAGCTGAAACAAATCCACAAACGGACATAAGTTCTAGAAACCATTCCTTTGTCCTCAGTTTCAAAGTAAGTACTACGTGTATTGATTGTTTTTTAAATAGTTAAGAAATGTATGTAGGTGACGAGCGCAATTGCTGTTCAGAATTTTTTCAAGAATCCTGGGCGGCACTCCATTGTAATGGGCATGACGTATCAATAACCATCGGCTGAACGTCCTACTCGTCTCGGCCCTTATAAACATAAAAAAAAAATTAGGTATACATGTATCTTCCTTAGGTACATTTGGAACAAGTGTTTCAACGAATGAGTTGATTGTGATGTCATTGTCTCATTCGCCACTTTTGCAATTGTGCCAATTAAATCATTTACTCAAAGAGCAGTAAGTCTTGTAATACTGATTTACGCCGAAGCTGTTTTTCAAGGCTTTATTTATAGATATATTTCAATTATTTATTTCTTCCTTGTAGAAAAATATTAAAAAAAACATAAATAATATGAATATCATCTAAAAACTCTCTAAAACCTACATATTTTCATAACTATATACTATAACTATACTTATATAAGTCAAAGTCATATAAACTTTATTCAATTAGGCTTAAATAATAGTATTTCTATGAAATTTGTGAATCTACCTAGGGTTGCCAACTTTTTTTACAAGAAATAAAGTATATTCAGGTCTGTGAAGAATATTAAACAGTATTTTAGAAAAATGAACAGTATTTTATTTATTTATTGTTTTAATAATATATTTTTTTGAACTTCTCGCACAACTTACTAATTTAATCTTGTTTAAAAACTTCATACGCCCCACCACAATTATAACTAAAATCAAAATAAATGAGGTAATTCACGGTCCTCGTAAAAAAAGGTTAGGTATATGTCCTGAGAATGAGAACGAGAACGCATACACTCGTATGTCTGTCACTGACAGTCTTGAATATTTGGCATTGACAGATTCGATTCAAAAACTCGGTGTGATTTGTTTGTGGCTACGCTCACGCTCTGCAGCAGTGAGCGCCCTCTGACTAAATAAAACAAAGTGTGAGCGAGTAAGTATAATACATAATGTGTTTGCATGCTGAAAACAGTATTTTACTTTATTTTTGTTCAACAGTAAAAAGTATAATTTATTGAAAAACAGTATAATACTGTTGAAAACAGTTGGCAACCCTAAATCTACCATATGTTCGGAAGCTCGTAAGAAGAACATACACGAAACTCAACGGTCACTGATTTCAATCGATAGAGTGTTTTACAATGTCTGTAATATACGTAACAAATAAGTGTGTGAGGTGCTACATTCAATATATGAATCATGTTCAATACTTTTTTTATTTCATTTCTACTTACGTTTTTTCTTTAGATGCATTATTGCATGCTTATGCACCAGCAAAAATCTCGAAATAAGTACCTATCCCGTGAATGTGTTTTCCTTTTTCTCCATGATTACTTTACACCACTAATTCAACTCCTTATAGCATTTAAGGACTCTTCGACGACTACATCGGTATTTTATTGTATAGTATAGAAATTATAACAATTTTGTATCTACAAAACTGTCATAATTTCTAATTCTTCTTTTACTAGCAAAACGATCATCTAAAGGTAAGTCATAGATGCTTCGCGTTATAATGCAATGTCGCTAGGAATCTAAGAAACGCCAGAATTGCGTGTGGTGATTTTTCTGCACTCGTCATCTTTTTAAGCATCAGTATCCCGGAAATTGACCTTGTTTCTCGCCTTTCAAACTGAAACAAAAGTGTTTCTACATTACTGTTTGACTCCAGAATGTGATTCCGCTTTCGTACTCACTTAGCCAGAATCCTGTGCAAATTGCCAACTTTTCACGAACCTGTTGTATTCTGGATAATACTTGTAAATCGTGACTATCATTATTGCCAGTTCTAAATATATTCCTATTCTCTAATATTCTTTTTTACCCTGTTTCGGTTTAGCTGGTGAACATGTATTTTATGGCGCTTTCGAATAGAATTACAACTTCTTATGTAATCTCTTCATTGCCTTTGCATTCTTCATATTGAGCGTTTCTTCCCCCAAGGTTGCCACTCTAGAACCGTCTTGCATCAGTTCCTTCTTTTCTCGCCACAAGACCAGTCGATTGCCGCCAGCTAATTGCAACTACCTATATGTATTTTAATAAATTTTACGTCATTTTAAAGGAAATTATGTAAAGACTTAAAAAAATATAGTTGTCGGCTCTCAGTCAGCTGTAATAATTAATAATTCAATTAGTTTTATATAAAAAAAACACATACCTGTAGAATCGAGCAGTGAATCTTAGGTAATCAAGTCAATATCGAATATCTATTTGAAACTTTGACAAGTCGCTATTTTACATTAACAACGTCATCTAAAAATTGTCAAATGGGGCAACACATTTTCTGCTTAACCGTTACTTTATGACATGTTTGTTATTGCTGAAGTTTGTTGATGCAACCCAGCCTAAGTATTTTTAATATTGGAACAGACATAAGCTTATAATGCCTACTACTCGACTAAGTCGAGTTTGCAAGTCTTTTGTGGGCGATGTGTATGCTTTTATAACAGGATCCCAGAAAATGTTCAAAGCAATAGTATTACGTTATTCAAAAGAATTGTTAAAAAACGTTTGTGTGATACCACAGATTGGGAATGGAGCGACCGCCCTCAGGCTATTAAATAATAAGTAATTGTACAATGTTACTTTGTAAATGTTACTTTAATTGTAAAACATATTTTTGATGAAAAAAAAAGCCCGCTGAGTTTGTTGCGCCCATTCTTCTCAGGCCTGAGGCATTCATTTTGGAATGGGTGGTAGTTTTTTGACTTTCTATAAGTGATTTCACATCCTATTTTGAATAAAAATATTTGAATTTGAATTTGAATTAAACTAGCTAACATATTGACAAATGGCTGTTAGGTCGATCTATAGCATGGTAGATTCTAAGTATGATTCGGATCGTCTATTATTCGTTTCCATCGCAATACAATTAACCTGTCAAAGGAAGTACAGAATAGTTTATAGGTGGCGAGGTAGGCTATCGCGATGGAATCGAATCGCCTAGCTGGCAAGGTCGGTGTGCGAACAACAATGAGTGTACATATAATGAATTCACCATAGCTCTGCTGTATACTTTTCTATTATAAATATAAATTGTACTAAAGACCTAGTTTGTACTAAAGGCCATTTTACGAAACAGCAATCGTTAATAATTATTAGCTTTATTTTTTATAATGGCCAGTGAATAACATGATTTCAACTGTTGGAAATTGTAAACTAATTTGTTTGAAAACTGCCGTTGTTACCACTACTGGTACTTGTAACAAGATATAGTCGATCTGTTTGAATTAATAACTTCGAAACTCAAAATCATCGAATTCAGGCCAAAACTGTGGTGTTGTTGGTTATCATCTTAAGCTATTGACTACATGATTTCCCTCAAATATCCCTGTTGTTTCCTCTAACAGTTTCTTTGAAACTCGTCCTCAATTTAATCCAACTGTCATTTTTTAGAACACTACTTTTTTTATACAGGTTGCTTTGCATAATCGCAATATTATCTTAAATTGGAGAGACTGAGGGCGGAAAAAGCTGTTTGCCGAATGTTGATTCACGATTTCAATCAATTTCACGGCCGATATGTTTGTTAGGTTTATCCAAGCTCTACCTTTGGAATTGATGCGACGAAGTTTTGCATATTTTACGTCGAAATAAAAATAAATCGGAAGGTTTATATCAAGGAAATATACAAGATATTATGTTGTATTTTACATACTTCTATGAGACAGCCGATAAAAATATGATCTTTTTGCTTTGAATAGGTCCATCGTGATATTGAAAACTTTCAAAAAATTGTATTCCTTGATTAAAGGTATTGGTGTTTCTTTCAAGTAGACTTATGAAGTGACGAAAATAAACTTGACCAATGACTTCGTAAGGAATAACGTAAAACTATAAGAATTTTTGTTTGCTATTAAATTTTATTTACGTACGAGATTTTATTTATGTGTTTATAAGCCTTAGAACCCGATTATTTATTACAAAAAATAGATTTATTTGTACTACAATTTGAATATTAAAAATAAAAGTGCTGAGTTTTTGCTCCCCTTTTTTTCAGGTCTCTCGTAAAAAAAAATAATATGAATGACAAATTCAATTTCACTCTTTCTACGAGCCCATTAGAAATATTCACCGGTTTAATGTTTTCTGGTTGGTGTATTTGGCGATAGAAACCGTGAATTTCCCTAATGTTCAAAAGACACTGACTTGGTATTTCACCCACCAACAAATTATCACAAGTAAAAGTTTCCTTTTACTTCAGATCATCAAGATTTAACTTTAGGAAGCATTTAGGTGCAGTACAAAGCCCACTATTCCGCCAACGCTGTCGCTTAGCCAATAAAGTTAACATGCGTAGATTGCAAAAGAGATAAAACGATCATGTTCAACTTATTATGTAAGTGAAGAGGAAATTCTCATTAACTTGGTGACAGGCTTGAGATATTGTTTTATAACTGGTATTGTTCGGTTCGTTGTTGTACCTTTAATAGTTTCACTTTTAAGTTTTAATGAATCCGAATGATTCATAATTAAAGCAAAAACTTCTTTAGTCGCGTTGTGGACTTCATGTTAAGGGAAAATAGGTTTGCGTCGCTATATATATATATATGTTGTGGAAAACACAAAAAAATCATGAAAATCGGCCCAACCGTTTAGGAGGTAGCTCAAATGTGAATGTAAATCAGTCTCGAATCCACCTGAAGACACACAGAAAGTTTCATTAAAATCGGTCGAGCCGTTTAGGAGGAGTTCAGTTACAACAGACGCACAAAAGAAATATATATATGTAACGTTAGTTATAGTTAGACACTTTTTTGATGTAATCGTTGAAATAGTGTTTTTGTTTTTTGAAAAAAACATTGATAATGTGATTTAAAAATAAATTTAAATTAATAATTTAATTGTTTTTAAACATTATGAAATTTCTAATTTTAAAACTAAAAATTCTAAGTTTTCACTTCTATCAGTAGTAACTACAACTGCCAATTTTTGTAGTATAAAATCTTACATATATTAACTTAATCTATAGACAAGGCTTGATAAGAGCTATGTCAAGCAAACCTTTTCCGGCCATCTATGAGTAAATATGCTATTAAATATAACTTCTTCAATTTATATTGAGAGCCTGGTAGAATAATCTTCGAAATTATTGTTTTGCATTTTAACATTGACAAACAAAGCGTGCAACAGAGAGAAAATTATTTTATGATAAAAAAGAAAGCTACCAGTGGGAGGCTCCTTTGCACAGGATGCCGGCTAGATTATGGGTACAACATCGGCGCCTTTTTCTACCGTGAAGCAGTCATGTGTAAGCTTTACTGTGTGTAGGTCTGAAAGGCGCCTTAGATAGTGAAATTTCTGGGCAAATAAGACTGAACATCTTATGTCTCAAGGTGACGAGCGCAATTGTAGTGCTGTACAGAGTTTTTAGGTTTTTCAAAAATGTTGAGTGGCACTGTATTGTTATGGGCAGGGCGTATGAAAATATGAATGTCATAAAAAAACCGAATATTTTCGATTTATTTTGATTGACAAGTTGTAAACTGTCTGCACTATTTATTTATTTTTAATCTGCTTTTTTTTCGTAAGGAATTATATTAAAATTTCTGCCAAGTACATTATATGGTCGTAAGTTATATTTAGTGAAGCAGTGTGTTAATTATTATACTGAATTGATGGCGTTAGCGTAAGTAAAAGAAATCACATAAACCTACTTATATGTCGTCATCGCCCTACTTGAATAACCAAAGCCATCGTTTCATGGTGGACTGACCTATATTTGCCTGTATTACGCGGCATGCTATACAAATTGATTCTCGAACATTCTCTGTTATACGTTCTTATTTATGTAGTCAAACATAGATTCACTGTTGAATAAAATCGGTCAGGCGGTGAGTAGGTGTTCATCTGACAACAACTTAAGGCGTATCGCAATGTGATAAGATCAGATCAAACCATATCCGAGGGTTAAGATTGAATACTGATTGAAAACACACCGAAACACTCCAGAAGGGATAAGCTGTATGTTAGTTCTACTGCTCCAAACTTGGGAACGCATTAAAAATTTGACCCGGTAAACGTTAAATACACAGAAAACGTTACGTTGGATTTTGTTCTTTCGACCTTTACAGTTTTTAGTTTTTTATGTTTAGGTATTAAATAAATAGATAAAGTAATAAAAGTTTTGTTTGAACAGGCTTAAAACGGTGTTACACCTACCTTCATTGTTGAGACATTGCTGTCAATGTCTAAACATTAAAATCAAATCAAAATTCAAAAGTCAAGAGCAAACATTAAAATCAAATCAAAATCACTTCATGTAGGTCACAGAAATGACATTTATGAATGTAAAAAAAATATTTTTTCTCATTAAATCTACCGCTAATTCGTAAAGGGCTGAGCTTATGAGAAGAAGTAGCAAGAAACTCAATGCCACTTCTTTATATCAAGATTTACATTTTCATCGTTTTACAAATCATTTCAATTACAATACAATATGTAAAGTGATGCAAAAAACATTAGAGTATGTACTCTAACGTCAAATAGTAAATGCCTTACATGAGCAATTATTAGTAACATTGAATAGCATGGTCTTGATTTCACACAAGAGTTTGTCTCGGTACACGATCACACTATCCCGAGAAATGTCGGCAAGACTGGAGTGAAGAGACAATGTAGAGAATAACATGCAGCCTTGCGGAACACTAGCGTCTATGTATTTTATGTCGGAGGCTTTACCGTCAACTACAACCTTGACGCGCCGATCGCTTGATCGGCGCTATGGAACACTAGCTTATCGGTTGATAAGCTAGTGTTCCATTTGCAACTTTTAGAGACAAGCTGCACATCAAAGATTTTGCTAGGTTCAGACTTACCCAACCGCTGATCAGCTGGTGCTCCTCTAGGTATACGAAGAACAAGGATTGATAATGGAGTCAATTATTTTGTCACAGAGAGCTAGTGGGGTGGTAGTTGGAAAGAACCGATCCTAGGGTGTGTGTGATAATATCTTCTAAAATTAATGGGATTTGAAGCTGTGGCTTATATTGTTATTAAATTGGTAAAAACCTAACAGGCTATTCAAAAGTGGAAAGTTACACCAAAGGGCATGGATACTTTGAAATCAGTAGAGGAAGCCTTCATCTACGAAAAGGACGGTTTCTTATCATGATATTTCAAATTAAAAGCTCTACGCATAAGTATTATTTTAATATTTTTATGTCATTATTATAAAGTATTTACAAATAATCTGTCTTACTTAAAAGCTCATACATTTATTTACATAATTTATTTGGCTTACAGATTTACGGCCGTTTTCACTATTCGGTCTGTCTTCAGCTGTGGTCTACTTGAGATAAAAATCGTAACTCTTGTTGACTTTTATGTCCCAATAAACTTATCGACGGTAACTCACCTTATCCGTACACGCTGTCTGGCAATGGAACGACGTATAGCTTACCAGTGATAGAAGTTTGTATGGAAATTGCAACTCACATGCAATTGGAAATCACGCGTCCCAATACAAGGGGATAAGAATGACTTATCTGCTGCCATGACAGCTAATTACTGACAGTAGAAGGTCGTAATTTATCTCTATATGTAGATAGTATATTGGGAACGGCCGTAAGTCTGCCAGTGCCAATACCTAATCTAACTTGTGAGAAGAGCCTTCTGTCGAAAGTTTAGAGAATTCATTGTAGCACAGTAACTCTAAAAACTCTAATTACACTTGATATTTAATGCCATTTGCGAATATGTCATTAAATATACATTATCATATAAGACCAGCAGTTAGTTTTGCAAGTCTTATACCCATATAATGTTCGTATCGTATCGTCTCAACCACATATTTGTTTATTTGTTCAACCAATTAAGTCTCTTTATTTTTTATGGAATAGGAGGACAAACGAGCGTACGGGTCACCTGGTGTTAAGTGATCACCGCCGCCCACATTCTCTTGCAACACCAGAGGAATCACAAGAGCGTTGCCGGCCTTTAAGGAAGGTGTACGCGCTTTTTTTGAAGGTACCCATGTCGTATTGTCCCGGAAACACCGCACAAGGAAGCTCATTCCATAGCTTTGTAGTACGAGGGAGAAAGCTCCTTGAAAACCGCACTGTGGAGGACCGCCACACATCCAGATGGTGGGGATGAAATCCTAACTTGTGGCGTGTCGTGCGAAGGTGGAATTCGGCGGCAGGAATCTTTAAATGACAACTTTACTTCTTGTGTGATCTTGATTGATTATACTTGCGTACTTAAAGTGATTGCCAACCACAAGTTATCTGCAGAGCGTGTGTAAATACTTTCGACTCCAAATTCAGATATTTTTTATTCAAAACTAGTTGACCCGACAGATGTTGTTCTGTATATAATAAATAAAATAATGTTTTTTTTTTTAAGAATTTGTCAATAATATGTCATAACATCAAGAATTTTTCGCAAAATATGCATCCTGTTGTTGTAATGAAATGGTTTTACAGCAGAACTGCCAAACCGTTCGTCAATAAATTCTCACATAGAAAATATGTCCATACAAAACAAATATTGGAAATAAAAATAATTATTGTTTGAACGAAATCTGGCCGTTTAAAGTGGCTATGGCTATTTCTAGACGACGGGGGACATATCAAAGGAAAAACGAAATTGTTTTTTTTATTTAATTCCGAATATTTTCATATTTATTCACATTTCGAACCTTCCCTGTACTTCCACAATAAATTCAAGACCAAAATTAGCCAAATCGGTCCAGCCGTGCTCGAGTTTTAGCGAGACTAACGAACAGCAATTCATTTTTATACATATAGATATGATTTAAAATGGTTCATTGCTTCTCTATTTAATATCTCTATTTTCAAAAGAAATCTAATTAAAAAGGTTATCAACATCATCATCAGCCGGAAGACGTCCACTGCTGGACAAAGGCCTCCCCCAAAGATCGCCATAGCCTAGATCGGTCCTGCGCTTACCTCATTCATGAAGTCAACGTTTTCTTTCGCAAATTCGTCAACTGTTTTGAATTAAGCTGTTGTAGTGAGGCATTCAATTTCTTCATTTATTGCGAGTTACGGGCGAAGGCGTTGATTGAATTTATTAGCTTATTTTGTTCAACAGGTTTTTTCGTTGAAGAAAAACAGTTCATTCGTTAACGAATATAATACTGTGAATAAAAACAGTTTATTGATTTAACGACCACCTCTACATTCAACCTATTCCGACGATCTTGACCAGATCACATGTTTTAGATGTTATATTTCATATATATAATGTAAAATAAACGATAATATTTTTATGTTAGTTAATTTATCAATTTTTTTTCACGTCTTGCGTTTATTTAGGCAGGTTAATCTCATAATATGGATTGTTTTCAATAAAAACACAATTGAAGTCCTTTTTTGTACTTATGAAACTGATCAAAACTCATGAATTAATTCATAACTCGATGTTTAAATAAATTTACCAACAAATCCTGCAACAATGTGAATTTATAATGGCAACGTATTTAATTTTAAATAAAATTATTGTGTGATTTAATTATATGTATTTAGTAAACACATAGTTTCCAATTTCTAATTAACTAACTACATTTCTGTATCTCAGCGATCTATATATAAAAAATCTAATACAAAACATGCCTTATATGATGACACATGGAGTACATAATGCCCGAACTATCTACTATTAATGTTATTGACATATTTACCGGTTTACTATTAGGCATACCTTGTTCTGTTAGTCTGTGTGTATGCTTTAATCGATTTCTACATTATGATGTACCAACGTATATCATACACCTCGTGTGGGAGTGAATTAGAAAGGTATAAGAATACAATAGTCTTAACTTTCAATAGCTTTTGTTGATCTATAGTCTATCGTAGCATAAATTACTTTACAATTGTATTGTACAAAATTAAATATCACAAAAAAACGGCCAAGCGCGTGTCGGACTCGCCCATAAGGGTTCCATAGTCAGCACTTGGTTAGCATTTGGTGGCTAACCAAATCTCTCCATCGCTAATCCAAGAATCTCTCACCAAACTATCTTTGAAGTATATCCTTTCCAATAAAAAAAGAATCATCGAAATCGGTTGGCGCGATATTGAGTTATTCGTAAATTTATAATCTACATTGCTATACCTATGTACTCGTATAGCAAATTTAGGGCTTTTATGGTTTTGTAATGGATGCCATTGTCAGATCTGGACCAAAATACAATACAAACACGGGCAGCACAAGCTTTCAAATAGAAAAAGAATTATCAAAATCGGTTCACCCAATCGAAAGTAAAGAGGTAACAAACATAAAAAAAAAACGACGAATTGAGAACCTCCTCCTATTTTGAAGTCGGTCAAAAAGTTCTTGTAGTTCGTTGTAAGTTTGATCAATGTTTTAATAATAGTTTATTTTATTTTTCAATTAAGTTAGTGATAATACGATTTATATCGCATTAAAAAAAAACTATTTAGTAGATCTCGTTCAAACCCAGGTGGAACTTTGCATAGTAATGTACATCATATATTTTTGTTTGTCTTTTTTCATTCTCTTATTTTAGAAGTTACAGGGACATATTTTACCATATTGTCAGTGTCTTTCGTGCAAACTATTCAGTTTAGAAAAAAATGGTATGAGTAACCTCAATATCATTTTTGAAGACCTATCCATAGATAGAGATCCCACTTGTAGGGGTTTGAATAAAAAAAAATTGAGTTTCAGTTCTAATTAGGGGAACCCCCAAAATTTATTGTTTATTTTTTTATTTTTGTGTAAATTCATAATGCGGTGCACAGAATACATCCACTTACCAAGTTTCAACAGTATAGTTCTTATAGTTTCAGAAAAAGGGGTTGTGACAGACATACATGACGAATCTATAAGGGTTCCATTTTTTAACATTTGCCTACGGAACCCTAAAAAAGGGGCATGTAGAATTTAAAACGTGCAGTATCACAGTAGTGCCCTTCCAGCTTGACCTTTAGACTATATAATATATATATCACTATTTCAGATATTGGGCATCATAATAATAGCAGCAGCATGCGTGGATATGGGCATGATAAAGGGCTTCGCTGGAATGGAAACCACCACTGGCCATGAGACCGATGCTGTGCTGATTGCAGTGGGGGTCCTCATCATCATTGTGGCAGCATTTGGTTGCTTTGGTGCCTGGAAGGAGAGTCCTAAGCTATTGTATATTGTGAGTCACTTTGTTATTATAAGAATTATTCCCGAACTTTTAGGTCCCTCTCGAAGCCTTAAGAGGATGCAAGAGCTAAGGCCATTTTCTCCTGCCCATTATAAAACTTTATCAGTTAAAGATCCTTTGTGAACCTAAACTTCTGGGTAGCTCCTTGATTACTTTACTCTCCTGTAGTAAAAAAATATTAAACTGGGGGGATGGCAATGCAATGGCGGATAAATGCAGTAAAAACGAATTGCACGTCAGTAGTAGTTTGTGAATCTCTCCAAAGTCTAAATTACTATATATAACTTCGGAGGAATTGTGTCCCTCATAATTCCTTCCATTCCTATAAATCTAGGATTTCGCTTTTCTACATCTAACATAAAAAAAACACCACCACTATTTAAATTAACTTTGAAAAAACGTAGCATGTATAACGTTAATTTCGTCAACGTAAAATAATAGGTTAAGTTAATTTAAATTAATAACTTTAGCTAAATAACGTGACAGATTACGAGAATAATAAATAGGACACTCATTACATAAACTTACAACGTAAAATGTTATAATTAATGAAATAAATAATGAAATAACGCCCAGTGATACACTATAAAGTAATTATTTTCGCGTGAATAGCTCGTAGCTTCCCGTGGTACACTCCCAAGCTGACCCATAAAAAATGGGCGCAGTTTGAAATTGTCACAATACAGCCTGTCTTTATATTCAAATATTTACATTTATTTAGCAATTTTAATTCTTAATGCCACGCAAACTTGCAATCGTATAATATTATTTAAGTACAGTTGTGTATGGGCATAAGTAATTAGGAAATATTTGATAAAATTTATTGAAGTAGGCGTTACTTTGCGGAAATCCATAACTATACAAATGATTTAAGTTTTCTTTAGTGTTAATTCCACTAATATTTGTTTTTAAACAATTCGAAACGTGTTTCGCCTCTACACGAGGCATCCTCAGGACGTGTTGTCTCGCCAAAGTCTGGCACGAGACTGAATGAATATTTGAAATTTCAATATAGGAATTAATAAAATAAAATATAATTTCACGAAGGACTATTTGAAATTCTACTGTTAAATTTTTCCGGATAGTACAAATCCGTGGCAAAAAAAATATAGGTTAATTTATTAGAATTTTGTAACTATCACCAAGTAAGGCTTTTGATGGCTAAATAACAATATAAAAGGATACTGGTTAGTGTAATATTGGTTTCAGTTTGTTGGATGTTTGATCCTCATAATTTTATTGGAGCTGTCTGTGGGCATAGCGGCCGCTGCGTTGAGACCACAGATCGAAGGCACCATGAAATCCCAGCTGCGTGCGTCCTTTATTAAGAACAAGTCAGTTCGCGATGAAGATTCAACCTACAGGGAGTTTTGGGATAAAATTCAAACTAGCGTAAGTTAATCTAACAATATACTTTTATATAAATACATATCAGTAAATTATAACCAGGATATTTGTGTAAATTGATCACAAAACAAACGTATTGGAAAGACATGCACAATCCACAAAGGAAAGCTTAATAATGATAGAAAATAATGTAAAAGTTCATTAAAATTTAAAAAACGTGCGCCCGATGGCGTTCGAATTCTTTTTATTCGGAGGAGGATAACTTTTAAGTTTTAATAATTATTTTTCCTCTTCTGATTGAATCTTTTGAGCATTTTAAATTATAAGTTTACAGAAAACGTTAAAAAATTTTTGTGAGCGGGCCGGTAAATTACAACGCCGGTGTCCATCGAACCGAAACACATAAAGAGCTTGCGTACTACTAGTACAGAAAGGTACCGCTGTAGTCAGTATCCTTTGCTATAAAGCCTCCCACTACTAAATTTGTTGCGTAGTATTTATTGTAAAAAACGTTGCAAAATAATTTCTCTGAATGATTATTGAAGATGGCATTAGACGCTGATGTAATATGAAACATAACGATTGAATTGAGACTATACAAATAAGTAATAATAAATAAATAAGCCATTTATTTCTTGCTTTACAAAGTTTTTTAAATGTTGTAAGTAAATTAATAATTATAACTAAATTTGTTAGCAAGAACCCCGGATTGGGTAAAGGCCTCCTCTAAAGATGCCCACGCGTCTCTATCCTGTGCTACGTCTATCCAGTTAGGGCCAGCTGTCCGTCTGAGGTCGTCTTCCCATCTGGTTAGTGGTCTCCCTCGGCTTCTTTTGCCCGCTGGGCCGCTCCAAGATGTTACAATCGCAGGCCATCTCTGGTCTGTTCATCTCGCGACATGGCCAGAGATGGAAGTAATAATATAATAGCATTAATAGTCGGGCAAACAATCGAATCATACAGATCGTAAGTGATAAAAGTCACCCACAGCATCTTGCAACACCAAATGATAAGCTCACATTTGTAGCTGTAGGTGAATTGATTTCACCATAATGATTTTTGGTGTTTCTTTAAACATACCGATACATAACAAAAGCCTAACAAGAATTAAAAATTAAAATAGAAATATAAAAAACCACAGCATCTCTAAAATACAAGAAGACGTAGATGGTATAAGATTTACTTTGTATAACACATTTAGGACCTCCCACGCTCACATAAAAAACATCCAATTAATACGAAAACTTCAGGGCCATTGTCAAATTTAAACCAACCTTTATCTCCTGCTTTGAAGGTTGAGTATAAGACTGTCGAAGAGTATCTTACTATTGTTTCATCATTATTAGATCTAGTTTCCATAGTTACAATTGCTGCAAAATCATCTTACTACATAGATTTACTAACTACTAGACTACTATATAGATTTTTGCATATTTTTAAGAAAATTTAAAATTTCCAGTTGGAATGTTGCGGTGTGTCCGGTCCAGATAACTACGCAGCTTCTGAGCCTAGACTGAACCCTTCATACAGCTGCTGTCCTCCAGACGATTCTGATAGAGCCGTGGAAATCAAACGTTCCGACTGCATCTCGCTAAACAAGTACTACCAGGATGGCTGCGAGAGTAAAGTTTTCAATACCGTTCACAGCGCCGGCCTGACCGTTATTGTCTGCGGTATTCTCTTCTGCTTCCTCGAGGTAAGAATTGCCACTTGGTACTGTCTACTGAAGGTTTATAGTACAGTATTTGATTTCTGGTTTTTAAGAAACCGCTATATATATTTTATGACGCACGTCAATAATGTCTACTGCAATTAGAAATTATTTTAAAAAGCAATTGTGTTGTTTTATAAAACAACAATGCAAGTGAAACTTTTTTCATAAAAAAATATATTTATATCAGCATAATAATCGAAAAAAAAATCAAATGTATGAATAGTCTGCTTTACTTATTCATAAAATAGACATAAAATTTAATGAAGCAAGAGGGGGCTCGAACCTACGCCCTCTCTTGTGCCAACCTGACTTGAAAGCAGTAGTTAAACTTAATGATTCAACTTAACCCTTACTCAGCGGCCGGCTGTAATGCGGCATGCAATAAACGGACGAAAATAGATGAAAGCAGCAACGAAATATTCTCCAGTCACTTTTGCGGAAACTAATGGATATTGCATTCCAATTATTAACCTAATTTTAGGTCTAGGAGACAATTCATTGCTCTAAGCATTATATTTCACTCTACTTTTCTGTTCACAGAAAATAATATACCATTTTGGATCTATTCAAACTAATTATTTATTTAGCAGTTGATCTAATTAATATAGCAATTTATAAAGAATTGTATCTGATTATTTTTTGGTTTCTGTTTTTTCTCGCCACAATTTTTATATTTTATATTGTTTTACAGGTAATTGGAATAGTGTTAGCCTTATGGTTGGCGCACTCAATTAAAACAGAAAAGGGACAAGAGGCAGCTTAAACGAGTACATTTTAGATTTTTCGGCATATTTGATATAATACTAGTCTATATGTTGTATATGTTTTAAGATTTTAAATTATTCTATATAATATTTATCTTCGTACCACGGAACAAATTCATAGAAGAATAAGTTTGAAATACGAAAGTAAGTTTCGACAAAGTTACCCGTAGTTTGTCTCTTTATAATTTAAGGAATCGCTATTCTAAAATCATTTAAATTAAGTAATGTTTTGCGATTTATAATGATAAACTCTTATGAAGTAGAATTACCATATTTGATGATGCACAATATATTGCCTAAATTATAATTATTATCAATTACTGAGCTTAGTTCAAAATCCTTAATATTATATTATCGTTTTAAGAAAATTTTCTTGCTGAATTGACAGCAGTATAGGTACATAAAAATTGTGAAATGTTAATGATTTAACTTCTATGGTGTTTTAAGTGAATGTAGGAAATTGGAGCTTTTAGGCTTTTTTTATTGATTATTCAACGCGTTTAGTCTTGTACATAATATAATGTAGATATTTTAATTTTTGTTCTAGTAAGCAATATTTTAAAAGTGCTTTATTTTATCACTTCGGCATTCTTCAGGTCTCCAAATATGTACGAATATTTATCCAATGATCAGCCTTCACGCGCTACGTCACCAAACTACAGCCTACCCTCATTGGCTGGAAGAAGGAATTAATACTTTTGCCGACAGAGCTTGTTTTAATTATTGGCTTTTTATATATAACGTTATATTTAAAAAATCTTAATAGAAAAAACATATAAAAGTAATTGTCTTCAATCAATCAGACTAACATAAGTTTGGTATGACAACTGAATGACTATTTGGAAATTTCACAGTTTTTAAAGTCCCCAATCTCCTTTAACTAGATACTTTATACTTTAATAGATATGCTGGTGAGGAAACAATATATTATATTTGTTGTTTTTATTTAAATATTTATTTAAGTTTAAAAAAATCAAATACAATATCAATATGTATATAGAGCTATTCACAAATAGTTAAACAGTATGATTGATTAACCCTGACGGGACGTGACATTTGGCGATCCTATGTAACGAAAAATTAACATTAACTGATTAGTAAACTTAACCGAAACTTAAATAATAAATAACACGATGAATGCATCGTGCGGTAACACGGATTACACACGGACCTGTCGGCGCTTGCGAAATATTATAAAAAGAGTCACTGAGTGCAATGAACCCAAGTCGATTATTTAAAGGGAAATAATTGAAATCAGTATAGCTAGTGTCTCACTAATCATAGGTTATATATGATTGTTTAGGTATTAAAATATTTTATTAAAAAAAATATTCCATATACTGTTATATATGTAATATTAACTTCGCACTGAATTTAAACTGGTGCTTTTTATTTTATCAACTTATTAATGTACTGTCTATACTTTATTTAGGCTATTTGTATTTTTAATGATTACATGGCAGTGATGACATACGGAACGCAGGCGTGGTCGCCAGCTATAGCCCTTATGAGAAAGTGCATGGTCGCTCAGAGGGCAATAGAACTATGCTCGTTGTTTCCCTGCGAGATCGAATCAGAAATGAGGAGATCCGTAGCTCAGATGGTTGCGAAACTGAAGTGGCAGTGGGCAGTGCCCCAAAGCTCGGAAGACAGATGGGCGTTGGGGCTGTAAAGTCCTCGAATGGCCACCATGTACCGGAAGACATAGTGCTGGTACGCCCCACACAATATGGACCGACGATCTGGTCAAGATTGTCGGAATAGGTTGAGTCCGGATGAGTGCAGCGCAGGACCGATCGCCATGGCGATCTTTGCAGGAGGCATTTATACAGCAGTGGACGACTTTTGTCTGAAATGATAGTTTAATGTCGTTATAACTATAATGCAAACAGATCCTTCAATTTTATTTGTATACATATAATATTGGTAACACTTCTATTATACCCTAACATAAGTTACGTAGATTAAAATGCCTCTTAAGCTAACTCGTATTCATTATATTTTCTAGTCAAACATTAACCAAATACTTTTATATTAATCGATGATATTTTTAAGGCTATGTTTTATTGTCACATTTTTAATATAGTACATACAATTCGTGTTAAAATTATTTATAAAAATTCATAATTGTAAGGATTTTGTCTTTATTCTCACCTAAGACTTCACCACAACAGTAACTAATATGATAAATAAATATATAATAAATGAATATAATAGTGACTCAACTCCGCCACTAGACCGAGCAACCACGGGGTGTAGTGAAGGAGGACGACGTCCCCCTCCTGCCCGCGACGTCTACGGCAGCACCGATTCGTTCAATTACAAATCGGTACTTGTATTTAGCCGCGTCATCTACATTGAATAAGTTGCATTATCCGTGTTACAACCCACACTTTGTGTGTCTTTTATTTATTTTGTTAAATTAATTATCAAATTAGTACTTTTTTTACTTTAAATTGGCTTAACACAATATACGTCGAGCCAACGTTCTACGTATTTATCGGCCGAACAAAGGAGTTGAATCACTATTCGAATTTAAAGCACAATATCATATGACAGTGAGATCAGTCTTACCAAGTGTGGATTTTTTAAATTAAGAATTACTGTAGAATTTTAGCACATAGTACCTATGATCATTCATCAATGTTATTTTTTGTAAAGTTGTTTATCACAAATATTCGGATTTTTAACATACGGAATCGATTTCAATCCATTATCTTTCGAAGCTAGCGTAGAAACGTAAGGAAATTTGGTAGTATGAATGAATATCGCGTCCATAAAAAATCGAATCGTAAAATGAAATAAATAATTGTCGGTAATGAAACTGTTCTATCAGTTATAAAGTTACCAAGTAAATTCGATAATAATTTGCAGTAAAAAAAATACGCCTAAATGAACAATTCGTATTACACTTAAAAATAATATAACTTAGTTTATTCAAATAAAATATTTTTTAAAGGATTATAACTGGTGGCATTATAACTGTATTATATAATATGTTTATGGGTAATCGTTACATATTTATTATAATTTATTTAACCTTTCGTGAGCTTTACAACATCAAGATTTCAGAAATACCTACCTACTTTAAAAGTATTTTATATAATAAAATGTGTAACATTCGCGTTAATCAAGGAAAATATTAATATTACTTACTTAAGTTTTTATGTTATAACTTAACCTATACCGCAACAATATTAACTCTTTCTTCTATTATTAATTTGTCTCTAATAGATATTTAAGGTACAGCTTAGGTACTGTGTTGAATATGTTTATGGTTTGTACCTGATTTTTGCAAATCGTTATGTTTAGTTTATTTTATAAATTATTAAAAAGCTGTCGATAATTTTTATACAAACTATTTATATATTTATACATTATGAAGTCCGGAAACGTTTTTATAATTCCTACAGATATATTTTTATTTAGTGTTGCAAGGAATCATAGACGATGGTGATAAATTAGCACGAGATAATAAAAAGCAATGGCTGCTTCACATATCTAATATACCCCTCGCCAAACTTGTAGTTTGCTCCTACGCTACAGCACCTACAAAAACCCAAGGTTTAATAATATACTCCGCCTGCGAGCCTACCATTAACTGTTATTGCGATTCAATTGACGACCTAAAATGACCTGCATCGGAATTGAATCGCTAATTAAAAGTTGATGGTAGGCCATCTGGTATTCTCTTCCCGTGACAGCTAGAGCTGGTTCACGTGATTGGCCTAAGAATTCGTCATCAGTTACGATGACTGTTCTCAAACTATTTTCGAGTGAAACAACGCTATAGATGTTAGCGACACGACAATAGCGATGAAATGGCGAACTGTCTGTATGACATATTATATTATTATTATACC
Organism: Leptidea juvernica; assembly: GCA_949711755.1. Taxonomy (NCBI): domain Eukaryota; kingdom Metazoa; phylum Arthropoda; class Insecta; order Lepidoptera; family Pieridae; genus Leptidea; species Leptidea juvernica. The sequence continues at coordinate 11,360,280 of CATIXQ010000018.1, read as the reverse complement.
ATGCAAAAACCTGTATTTCTTGCTACGCAGTGACAAGAAATACAGTTATTTTTCCAGATGAGTCGATATTAAATATTTCAGACTCGGGTGTCTAGTTTCGTGGACATCGACAAAAAAAATTTTTTCAATGCTGATAGTTCGAAAGCTTTTCCAGCGAAGCCGAGCCGGGCCGTGGAGATCAAATTTGTAGCTCACAGGCGCGGGGCGTCTTGGAAGGAGACTAGAACTTCGGACCGACTACTTTCAAGGCGAGCAATTAGTTGCCCAATACGATGCAACTTCAGGGCGTACTAGTAGTTTGGCAAGGCGTATACCTGTGTACCTTTTTAATGTAGACGATGTAGGTAAATAAAAACATTTTTTTCACTGTGTAGAATTTTATTAAGTAGTGTTATTAAAGTATAAAATTTTATTAAATTATCGGTGTTTTAAATCTTTGTTTTATTTCACTCAGTGCCCTTATATAATATTTTTATGTACTAGTTAATACATGAATTCTTAATAAAGGTTCTTAAATATTTAAAATTATGCATTAATGAATACACAAGGTACTTAGAATAGATAGAGTTTATTAGCTCGCTTGTAAAAAGCCATGGCATCGTGACAGCCAAAGGCATGGAAATTTAAAAAAATATAGTTATAAATAAACATATAACTATATTTTTGTATATATTACAAAAATGTCAAAATTAAATTATTTACATAAAATAAAAAATATGAGTTAGAAAATTTGAATATAACATGGTATCATTGAGACACTAGAAAGTATAAATCCGTGGGAAACACTTGAGCCGAAAGACGTCCACTGCAAAGGACAAACATAAACACATTGGATGAAATTGGGTTGGAAGATGACCAACTTGCACTGAACCAAATAACCCTAATACAGGGCGGGTTAACCCCTCGGTGCATATGATAATTTTTTTTGCAATATTATCTTAAGTGACAGCATCGTAATGGAAAATGATTTTTTTTAAGAATTATTAGCAACTTATTTAACTAACAACACAAATCAAATATTACATGCTATGAACTGATTTCTTATCTGTTATTTGCGCTTAGATTTGTTAGTCTACATGCAGACTGCGAGACCCCACCCAGCCGCACAGCTTAGAGTTAGGGGTTAAACGTCCACCTCTGTAGAATCGGCTCCCACTGAACTGCAAGCCGTGAACTACTAAGCCCCGATTTAACAATTGAAGTAAATCGCGATTTGAACACGTTTATCTAAGCTTACGTCTTTCAATTCTGATTTCACCAACACAAACTAAACGCAGTTAGTAGCCTAAACCCGTTTAAATGCAGATCACCGAACTTAGGACGTTCAATATATTCGATCGCGTTAAAGAGCTGTCACTGTCAGTATCGTTATAGTAACATTGACATTTTGTAATTTGTAATTCTATTGTTTATGAAATTTATGACATGTAGACTCAATATACGTCAAGACACTCAAAAGGTATTGTTGAAATCGGTTTGTGTTTAATCGAGATCAAGACTGGCATTTGAATTCGTTTACGTAAAACTGAGTTCTATTAAACTCAGATTGAAGTGTCATTGGTGAAATCAAGTCTATGTGCGACTGAACGGCCTGGTTAGTTGGTAATGTGAAACCTTACTTAAACCAATTCGACACATATTTCGCTTCCACACCAGGCTCTTTCGTTCTAGACTAGAGTTTGGCGAGTGAACAGCTCCTGAGAATTGACGCTGAAGCTATCATTTTATAACATTAACTCGATTATGGATTTCCGCAAAATAATACTTAATTCAATGAATTCTCTACACAAAAACATTAACTTATCGTATTTAAACGTTATTTAAAGACAATTATTTATAATTATTGGTCCCGGACAGCTTTTACTTAAAACATATAATATAATAATAAAATACATATTTTTAATTAACATTGAATACTAAGTTGTATCACAGAGTTCTGCTGTTATTTTACGTAAGAATCAAAACACTTCATATTGCGAAGCTTTGAACATAGTTGAAATAGCAGATGTGCGAGATAATTAACTATTTGCTTGTAATTCATTAGTATTAAAATGCTAATAACATAGATTAAGGATTGGTCTCCGCTGCGCTCCAACTAGATACTGCACTACCTAAGAACAATAGCTTTTTTATTACGGCAACTATTATATGCTTGTGTGCGTGGCATTTGTCATCAATGGCATCTTTCAAATTTTTTGTAACATACGCGTCGTGTTCTTTTACATTAATTAATGAAATACAAAATACTTGATGATGATATGTCATCCCAGTGCCTTTCTTATTTCTTGTAGTATTATTCTTATAAATAGTTTTAGTTTAGTCTTAGTTTCAATTATTAGCAAAGTTTAACAGAACATGTGACACGTCAACGTCACACATTGTTCGAGACTGGCTAACTAATAGTAGTAGTAGTACTAGTTGCCGCACTTTGCGCCTGCCGTATGTAGTTGGAACGCAAAGTCAAAGTCAAAATATTTTTATTCGTTGAAATCATATTTAATTATTTTGAATCGCCAATTTTTGGTTTCTTATAATAATAAGAGCTACATAATGTAGTTTGTAAAAATAATATATTACTCTAGAAAATTATAATAATAATGTTTTGTTTTATTAAAACAGAGTTAGAGCGAGTTCATTCCCAAGTATTTTTATCATTTAAGTAATTCGTTATATTATAGCAATTTTTTTTTAAAAAGTTTTCGTCTAATTGAATTTTTAAATTTTTTTGCCGCAGATTAATCATAACACTTGGGAGTTTATTATAAAAGCGTATACCTTATTGCCCTTTAAATGATTTATCAACTTTATAGAGCCTGGTAGTGGTAACAGCGGGCTTATCTTTATTCCTAGTATAAAACTTATGACCATCGCTATTTTTCTTAAACAAGTTAATATTCCTGTGCACCTACATATTCATAAATATATTGACAACTGACGGTCATAAAACTTATCTCTTTAAAATTTTCACGGAGTGATTCTTTGGGACCCATATTGTAAATTGCACGAATAGCCCTCTTCTGCAGCACAAAGATGGTGTTACTATCTGCAGCATTCCACCACAGCAGTATATCATAAGACATAATGCTGTGAAAGTAGATGAAATAGAGTAGCCTAGCGGTGGCTAGGCTCCTAAGCTCCTTCGATAATGTATCAAGGTGAGGGCCCCATTGAAGCTTATTATCGAGGGTTATTCCTAGAAATACAGTGGTGTCCACGAGAGCTACTCTTTGTTTTTAATAATTATAATATTAGTATAAATCTAATACACTTTGTTTTCTTCTTATTAAGCAGATTATTAATATTAAACCACTTTACTACTACTACCTTCGAGATTGCATTGTTTACATCGTCGAAAACGTTTTGTTGTCGCTTAAGTTTAAATAAAAGTGACATGTCATCTGCATACAACACAAACTCATATTCGTATCTCACAAAATGGGGTATATCGTTTATGTAGACTAAGAATAAAAATAGTCTAAGTATTGAGCCTTGTGGCACACCCAAAGTAACCGCTGACCCTGGGGAGCGCTTTCCATTCACGTCAACTCTTTGGACTCTATTACTCAAGAAGAGAGAAAATCTAATGCAACACCCCTAATACCACAGTGGTGTAGTTTCCTGATCAATGTATCATGGTGTACACAGTCAAATGCCCTGGACAAATCACAGAAATCGCCCAGAGCGTCATGCGACTCTTCCCAGGCATCAAAAATTTGTGTTATCAACTCGACACCAGCGTCAATGGTTGAACTACCCCTACCCCTCAGTGGAGACCAACCTTTAATCTGAGGAATTAGTATTATTTGAGATCAAAATACAGTATATATAGTAACTATGACATAACAATAAGTAAATAGTGATGAAACAAGGAGATGACCGTCATCTATCGATAGCATTGACACAAAACTAACAAAGATGTAGCGCAACAGGATACAACTCCTGACTACATCACCTCCCACCCTGTGACTTATAAGATGTAATGTATCATGTGTGTACAGTTAGAGCTGTTAACTTTCGAAATGAGCCTGTAAGCTTTGCTGGAGTCTTCTTCTCTCTCCTCTTATTGATCGAGCCATGTATATCGCGAGAATGATGCACACGATCTGAAAACAAAATAAAACATATAACAAAATAGAATACCTTCTTGAACGTCCAAAACTACCACCGATTCGAGATGACAGAACGGGAGCATAAACTCAGGGACTTTAAATTATGTTCCAGATTTTGTTGTAAATTTTTAAAAAAGTTAACCCAGTTTAGAGTAAATATATCTTGAACATACCAATTCGCCGAAGCACTGACATAGGCACCAGGCAGAGAGAGGAACAATATTAAGTTAATATAACAAGAGAAATGGAAGTTGATTAATGGCCAACAGAACGGGTTTCGCCATCGTCAATCAGCTGTCGATCTTCTGGTCTAGATCTGCTGGCGTTCGTTGACTGTTGGAGAAGACTTGGTGGCGAGTAACAGAAGTATCTAAAAAGTACAAAGTCGTAAAATCTATACCTTATTGGTATGGAAACCTTTAAGTGCACCTCCGACTCGCGCTTGTCCGGTATATAGGTACATACCTCGAGTAAGGAGAATATGATCCCAGTAGAAATAAAGACAGTGCCCTTAAAAGCCTTCTTCTGCCGCATCACCTCCTCACAACCGTTCGTGTAGTACGTCTTCTCTGCCAGGCACGCGGAGTGCAAGTGCCTCCTCGCTCGGCCGTCCCGGAGCGGGTGTGCGCGGGCGCAGCATGATACAGGGATCTCCCTCTCCAGTATAGCGTAGTCTTGAGGACCGTCGACACCACAGCATTGATTCTATACATAAACCTATCATCAGCTATACTAATAAATAGAAAGACGGTTTTTTCCTTCGGTTATACTGCGACACTACAGAACCGATCGGAATCATTCTTATAGCATAAGATGCAACGTGATTCGGAGAAGGTAGCCTATTTCTGCCGTGAAGCAGTAATGTGTAAACATTATTGTGTTTCGTTTTGAAGGGCGCCGTAGCTAGTGAAATTACTGGGAAAAGAGACTTAACATCTTATGTCGCATGGTGACGAACGCAGTTAAGAATTTGCCACTAAGAATTTTTGAGTTTTTCAAGAATCCTGAGCGGCACTGCATTGTAATGGGCAAGACGTATCAATTATCACCAGCTGAACGTCTTGTTTTTGTCCCTTATTTTCATTAAAAAAAAGGTTCTACTGTACTCTGATCCGAGTGGAGTAGACGCCGCTGTTATAGATCACTCGGATCCGAGCGGTAAGCAGTAAATGTGTGAGGTACGCTTTTGGTACACTTGGTATCACCGCCGGAGGAAGTCTATTCCACAGGTTGCCTGTACGGGGAAGAATTTTCTTTAAAAACATCATTGTGAAAGATGTTTGTACTCTTTAAGTCTTTCTCAGATCATAATAGTGGCCGCGTTGAGTCTCTCGTTTATACACATAACACATATTGGTATCATCGGTCATAGTCAAAATCTTTATTAATTTAAATCATATTTAATCATTTTCAATCGTCAATTTTATATAAGGATAATATAATAATAATAAGAGCAACATAATGTAGTTTATAAAAATAATACTTATATTACTCTAGAAAATTATAATGTTTTATTTTATTAAAACAGAAATGTATCATACCTCGGACTGCAGATTATCCCATAACATAACTTGGTTAACACCATCATCCACAGTGGAGTTCTTGTAAAATTGAACTCTGAAGTCATTACCGCCGCCCATCCATGCGCTCAGCACAGCTCCGCCGATACCAACGATCATCTCGACTGACACAATGAATATCAAGAAACAGGCATGCTGAAATATAATACACATTCAAAATATAAGTGATGCATCAGTGCAAATGAATATAGTGGAAAACATGAAGTAGAAAAAGAATATACAATCAAATATGATATGGTTAAAGGAGACTTTATTAAAATCGGCAAGTAAATATGGCTGCTAATAATACCTGTAGCCATATGTGTAATATGGTTCAACAACAATTCAAAGCGAATTCAAATGCAATTGCGCTCCTTTAAAAATGGTAAAATTTACACTTCTAGGACCCAAAAAAGACCGGAGTCTCATAATTAGTAAAATTATCGTATAGGTACTATTGTTTTATATTAATTCGCAGTGAACCACGCGAATAAATTGTGACATGTTATATTATGTAACACGTCACTGAATAAACACTATGCTCGTTGCTTTTTCACTAGATTCGATTGACACTGCAATTTAAAGATAGTTATGTCAATTGGTGCAAACGTTTACATTAATGTTTGTTTACGGGTCATGAATGTCGTTGTCTTGGCTCCCATCATTATTATCATCAGCCGAAAGACGTCCACTGTAAAGGCAAAGTTTTGGTTAAGTAAAGTTCAAGTTTCTTTCTCTTGGCTCCAATGTAGAGGCTATGCTTAATATGCCCAATTTGAGGCTAGACAATAGGTCTCAAGAAGTACGTCAGTTATTATTACCTGAGATTTTACCTTACTTACGGCCGTTTTCAATAACCTATCTATCCTTAGTTTAACTTACTAGAGGTAGACAAATCTATCCTTTTACGCTTACTTACATTTCAATAACCTATCGACATAAAGCATTGGACTATAACAATATTGGACATAAGTATATATAGATACGATCTTGTAACTGAACGGTGATAGCAATGTATCCGTAACTAGAGATGATGATGGATTTTGGCATCTCCTCTATTATTAGCTCCTTACTAAGCCAAGCAGCGACTAGTTTTCACAAAACCCACAGTCTTAATATCTACATACCACATAAAGTATCTTAATATTCTCTCTGAGTGCACCGATGCAGCCAAGCAGCGCCGCCACCAACAAACCAAAAGTCAGCGTCAGTAGGAACGAGAGTACTCCGTATGACAACATCAGCTGTTTCTCCGGCTTACTCTTCTTATCTCTCATATTAATGACACATACTGCCATTAAAACAAGGGCAAATAACTGTAAAACAAATGACAATCAACCTTTAAAAACATATTTCTATATAAGAATATTAAAAACATTTAAACGATAATTTATATTTAAACAGTCAATTCTTTATTACTTTTTATGAAATATTATATTATTAAAACACGATTCATATATTGCATGCAGCAACATACTATGCCCTAACTAATTTGTTATTTATATTACAGCCATTGTAAAATACTTTATTTGATTTAAATAAAACACTTTTAAATGATTAAGTAAGTAACTGTGTTTTTACATTAGATTTTTGAGGTTAATTTAATTTTTGATTGAGGTCCTGGTGACCTGTAATACAGGGTCAACCTACTTCAGACACCAGCTCCTCACAAAATACTATCTGTTAAAAAATGTAACACTACTGTACTGTTTTAGCTTTAAGATCTTTGTGAGGAGAAAATAAATAGATATTTATTATTTTTTATTATAATTATTTTTGAGTAAAAGATACATTTTTATTATTATTTTAGTTAATCCGACATTTCCAGATCTCGTCTTTCAGTCCCCCTGAAAACACTCGCGTTAATCAAAGCAAAATACGATGTGAAAAACTTTATTTGATTGAAAAGAGTGGCCGTTGAGTTTCTTGTATGTTCTTCTCACGAGCTCAACTTTTTCCGAACATATGGTAGATTCATAAATAAAATTGATAGTGACGATTAAAAATCGGTCAGTTTAAGCCTAATTGAATTAAGTTTTTTTGACCTTAACTTTGACTTACTTATAAACATAAAATACAAGCTTTTTTAGTAGAGAGAATAACGTAAAATGGCGGCTTATTCTTGCATTTACAGCAGATGTACATTTAGGAAAGGAACTAATTCCAAGCGTGGCTAACTGTTAACGACTTGTCGATTAAAATCGGTTACAGTTACAGTAACAATAAGAGGTCTTCTCTCTTGCACGCTTAGTTTGTCTAGTATATTGTAGCTCTATGCTTTATGGCTGCATCTTGGAGTGCTATTCTCGTAATTTCGAAATCGTTAACGTTAAGTTTCAATCCTATCCACTTTTTGCTCTAGTTTTCGTATTCTCTTCTTATTTCCTTAGAACGTTAATGTATGCATAATTCAATCGGAGCCGCGCGTCAACGATATTTAAATGACAAGCTCGCTCGAAGTTACCTTTATTGTTCTACCAAATCTAAAATATTTCTACTACTATTAAAATATACGAATGATTTAAGTTCTTTAGTGTTAATTCCGCCAATATGAGACTTGAGTCTCGTGCCAGATTTTGGCGAGACAACACGTCCTGAGGATGCCTGGTGTAGAGGCGAAACACGTGTCGAATTGTTTAAAAACAAATATTGGCGGAATTAACACTAAAGAAAACTTAAATCATTCGTATATTTTAATAGTAGTAGAAATATTTTAGATTTTGTAGAACAATAAAGGTAACTTCGAGCGAGCTTGTTATTTAAATATCGTTGACGCGCGGCTCCGATTGATTTTACCCTTGATACTACCAGTAGAAACACACAATTCTACCTACAATATATATATTCAAATGGGCTTTATTGTTATCCATTTAGAAGTTAAGTCAAATATTTATTTGATAACTTAAGGCTGGGCACCGAGCCCATGGCCTTGGGGAATCTTCGCATGGGATCGCCATAGTTTTAATTCAGAATAGGAAGGATTTATTGCAAACATTATACAATTTTCTGTACAAAACTATGTCATGTTAAATAGTATTGGGGTACAATTAATAAATTTTCATATAATAATTATCTAGATGGAGTTATTAGCATGGCTGCAATTGTAAAAGTTAGGGGTATTTTGGTGATGTTTTCGCACTGTCTATAAAAAATAGAAATGTAAAGAAAAAATGAATGTTCCTCTCATATTCTGCAGATATATAATTATTTATTGTAAAAATATAAGCTTTATATAAAACGTCAAGAAATGGTTTCAATTATGCGCTATTATGGCGATTTCTTGGGATGGCGGCATTAATTCAACGCAACAAATCTACCAGTATTTTCGTATGAGCTATCGTACTTCGTACAAAATGAGCGCCTGCGGTCCCCACTCGCCTAAATTAACCGACATAAACTTTATAAAATAGAAATTATGTTAATACAACATTTAATGCCAAACACGAAACAAAAGACTCACAACGCTGTGATTTCAAATTAAGTATTCGTCGATCGATTAAATTGGAATGACCATGAAAGCATTGTACTCACACAAAGGAGGGTAGGCTAATCAATAAACGTTTTAAAAAGGCTTTATTTAAAACTTCAAGCAGTGAACAAGTGTAATCAAGCTTAAACAATGTGTAATGTAATTGAAAAGACTTACAATGAAGACAATGTTAAAAAGAGTCAGGAAAAATTTAATACAGCGAATACTTCTAGGTTTCATGTTTATTTAAAATGTGTCCGCTTTGTGTGACGAGTTGCTGGCTAATGGCGATGATATTGATCGATCTCTGGCAACGGACATTATGTTATTGATGACCTAGTTCTGTGACATGGTAGTCCTTGAAAGAGTTTCTGGCGGTTTTAGAAATATTTTTGTTCGATAATAAAATATATTTTCAGGGTGTTCCCTGGACTTTGCAACATTAGGGCGTTCAATCATCTAAAAGGCCGATTTTCTGACCGGCTCGAGTTGGATAGTAGTGATAAATTACCACCAGTTTACCCGTACGCTTTTGCTCTAAAATAAATCCTGAATCTGGTTAATCAAAATCTGAATAAAGATTTCTCTCTGATTTTGCATTTTGCTTTTCTTTGGCTGAAGTGATTTTTTTCTTTATTTAGTTATCCAAACGATCTATTTATCATCAGATTGTTACTAACTAAAGAAATCCATTGGTAAACAGAAAATCACCTTATCTACTTCGCCCTTTAGGGAAACTTAAAAAGAGATTTAAACGTTTCTTCAATGGTTTTAGACTTAGGATTGGTAATCGAAATATCGTAGTGACCACTAACACACCTGACCACTTTTATAGATTACTAAAATGAAGCATCGATGCCAAAATAAAATGTCCTGTGATAATTTCTTATTATTTTTCACAATAATTATCTATCTCTCCAAGTGATGATGCCAGCTGGTTTCTTCAATATAATTACTGCAAAATACAAAGCGAAGATCAAACTCAAGCAATTTGAAAAGAACTTCCCAAAAATTATAGCCCATGTCAGTACATAAAAACTTGCCAATGGCTACTTACCGGCCATTGTGACATTTCAGCTTTAGATCTCAGGAACAATTCCTTCTAGCTTCCTATCACAGTATATATATATTATATTATACTGTCATATATAAAAATATATAGCACGGGTCCTTTCTAATTCAAGGAAGAGTGACTCCAATCATCAGTGGGCAAGTCATCTCCAATCGACTTGATTCTTTGGCGTTGTATAGAGGTGCGGGTTCTCCCAGCGTCTTCTACCGCCTATAGATATATCACGGGGATTGCTCAAAGGACTTGTTCGGGTTTATACTAGCAGTCGAATTCCACCTAGGGACATTATGTCAAAATGCTACTACTATTTTTACCCGCAAGGCGCTGCTACACTGAATGTCTGGTACTCTAAAACCACACATTTCGCGAGGATCTACTTGCCTCGCTCAGCCAGTTTTTGAAATCCGGCTGCGTCCCCGAATCGATACAACTTAGGGAATTAGCTTAGAGAATAATCCTAACTTAAAGTTCCGGTGCTGTGGATGTCCATAAGCGGTTGCTTCACCACTGCCAACCAAAGATGGTTATGGTAAAGATGCCATCCATAACAAACAAACCTAGAAAGATAAAAAAGGATCACTTATTGACACTCACTCTTCAGCTAATCGCTTTGCAAATCGCTTCGCTTGACAACGTGTAGCGTGGGATTATAAATTTATTGACATGCATTTTCCTTGCGTATAGACAGCCAATAGCGCAAATAGAACTTTGTCTCAACAAGACCTTTCAGTCGCGTAGTGAAAAGTAACAATCGATGGTAAAATGTTTAATACGAAAAGGTTCTCCGATGATAAATTGCAGGTTCTGCAATAGAATTAATTATAAATACATAGATCATTATTTCCAGTGACCTACTTTAAGTATGACTTATATAGAGCAAGTACGAATATTATATGTAATCAATTAATGGATTTGTTTTATACTATGATTAGATTTATTTTGATTTTCAAAGAGAAACCTCTCAATAAGTCTAAGAATCTATTTTAATGGAAGAGGACAGATGAGCTTAAATAATGATCACCTAATGGTATGTCTCACCGCGGCCATACTCTACTGTAACCTCATCCCAGAGGAATCGCAGGAGCGTGGTGCTGTGGTAAGGGTCAACATATTGCACCATTGACGTTTTATCTTTTGCTCTTATCTATTGTCCATCTATACGTTCCTCAGAAATCTATATATTTATAAGAGATTTCCACCAACTCATCACGATTTATCTGGAACCATAAGGCATAGAGACTTGAAATTCGGAATCTTCCTTTCGGCAAGTAGAAAGAAGTCTGCTATGAGGATTTTATGATATTTCACCCGAAAGGGATTTTTTTTTATGAAAATAAGGGTCGAGACGAGCAGGACCTTCAGCTGATGGTAATTGATACACCCTGCCCATTACAATACAGTGCCGCTCAGGATTCTTGAAATAGCCAAAAATGCTGAGTGGCAATACAACTACGCTCGTCACCTTGAGACATAAGATGTCAAGTCTCATTTGCCCAGTAATTTCGCTAGCTACGGCGCCCTTCAGACCGAAACACAGTAATGCATACACATTACTGCTTCACGGCAGAAATAGGCGCCGTTGTTGTACCCATAATTTAGCTGGCATCCTGTGTAACGGAGCCTCCTACTGGGGATTGCAGCGGCGTTAAAACTTATAATATACGGATCATTCAGAAATACGGCTTGTTTTATTTCATACCAGTACTGACCGGGCAAAATGTCATTGACTGAATTATTTACATTGCGAATATTTTAATATATATAAATCCAGTGTCCTGATGTTTGTTTCCAGTGAACTCCTAAACTAATGAAGGGATTTTAACGGGAATAACTTCATGGAGTGCAGTTCAGAACTTTTTTGCAACTTGAGAGATATAGTATTTATTTCGATTCGGGACCCATAATTATTTTTATTTCCAATATTTGTTTTGTATGGACATAGAGTACTGGAAAAACTCGTAATCGTGCAAACTCTCTATCGCAGGTTTTACACTTGTGAAGCATGATATGTATGTATATGTCAAGTATATAGCAAATGTGTGGGAATTTATTTACTAAACATTCCTACCAGCCGGAATAAACTATCGTATCGTATCACACATACGGCCTTACAAATAAACTTGGTACTTATACGGTTATAACTGAATATGCTAAATGTTAACAAATAGACATTTCGCTTATTTTGATTTATTCGGACGGAAACGTTAGTTTCCCTCGTTTATTTGCAAGGCTACTTGACATTCGGAAAACTTCGTCATAGAAAAATTTAAGAAAAGAAATGGGAGTCATAATTAATTTGTTTATTACTTTTCTTATAATTGCTTTTTGTTAAATAAATAATTTACAATAGATATAACACTTCCAACTTAATTCATTCTTATTATAGCTTAATAAAGTAAAGCGACGAGTGAACCAGCCGTGATGAGGATGGGAGCCAACAGACTTCTTCCAGCTGAATTATTCCAAGTATTATCTTGATTCCTGTGGGATAAAACCAATGACTTGAGTTATTAACATCCTTACTCCTTTCTAATATTAAAAATGCGAATTTTAGTTTGTTTGTTACAGCTTCATGCCTAAACTACTCTACCGAATATTATAGAATTTTGAACATAGTTTACAGAAAAGGACATCTAGAATAAATTTTAAGATGCATGCTAAAAACAATAAGGTATCTTGCGCAAGATAAAAAAAATCCTTTTCTGTCACAACAAAATTGTCTATATTTATAGACTTGCGTATAGACAAACCTACAGCCCGGTAATGCGTGAGCAATTTTGTCAATGTATAAGATAGTGTTTACCACTTGTCAATCAAAATGGGTTACAGTAAGTATAGATTCGGTGTACTTTTCTATCTTGTTGTATCTCCGTTAGAGATGTTCTTCTCTCTTGCATGCTTTGTTTATTACTATTATGCTAGTATATTGTGAGTTTTTTTCCTATTTATGTTTATGGTCTATATGATCGTCTGAAATATTTACTCGAGCGCCAGATATGTTTGGGTAATTTAAATGAACATAATATCTTAATTACGAATAAAACGCCATCTAGCGTTCCAAGTACATAAAACAAAGAGGTTAATAATAGTTATGTGTTCAAGAGAGCAAGCTTCGTTTTTGTGGAGTGCCGAGAATCTCGAGTATCAGTACAAATAAATCATTTCATTTCATTTCAAAGGGTGACTTTAAATTAGAACCTTAGATTATTTATACGTCTAGGTGACAGCTGCGAAAAAATGTCTAAGCTGTGAACCTCTATTTAGAGCAATGGACAACTAATACAAAGTCAAATACATATTGCGAGTGTAAGACATAACTTGTCATGCACACTAAAGTATTAAATCTGGCCTGTTTCATGCGTTATCTAACAGAGCAAGAGGCTCTATCTAGAGTCTAGATGTATACATTATCTAAGATTAGAGCCTTCAGGAGATTCAAAATGCTTTGTGCTTGACACATTTAACTTTTCATCTCACGAGCGAAAAGAGTACTTGTATTACAGCTTACATCTAAGAATAATATTTATTGTATTTCCCCCCTAATTATTGTATAGTAAAACCTAAGAACGAATTTCAATTTTCTTTTGTTCGCCCATCGTCAAATATTCTCAAGAAAATCTATACAGTGGCTCTAGTAGTCGATATAGGAGCCATTTTTTTTCCTTGTAAACTTGTTAATTTACAATGTGTTCGCGATTTTTATCGCAACTTGGGACTGTCGCGAGGGCTACTTAGATTTAATAGCTTTGCTGTGTGCGAATTATATGTAGAAATTGGACGACATACAAGTGTACCGGTCACCTGTACGCAAGTGATCACCGCTACTTGTTATTTTTAAATGCATTCATATACTTGGAAACATTTCGGTATAAACGTCGCAGAATGACTATTAGGGGAAGAAAGTTCCTTGAGAATTGCGCTGAGCATGGACAACCTATTGTCTGCTTATTTGACAGTTGACACAGCGTTGACGCTTCGTTCGTTTTTTTTTATGAAAATAAGGGACGAGACGAGCAGGACGTTCAGCTGATGGTATTTGATACGCCATGCCCATTACAATGCAGTGCCGCTCAAGATTATTGAATAACTCTAAAGTTCTGAGCGGCACTAGAACTGCGCTCGGTACCTGATGACATAAGATGTGAAGTCTCATTTGCCCATTCATTTCACTGACTAAAACACAGTAATGGTTACACATTACTGTTTCACGACAGAAATAGGCTCCGTTGTGGTACCCATTATCTAGCCGGTATCCTGTGCAAAGTAGCCTCCCACTGGCAAACGCGCCATGTACGTCACAAATTTAAAACAAAAGTTCTTTTTCCTTTTCAGCCTTTAACTTTTCGCTTTGCAAGTTACACAAGAAGACAGCCACCTGATCATACATGGCGAACAATGGATGCCATTTTGTTACAATACAATTGCGGAGTGCTGCTGTCAGGAGGCAGCCGTATAAAGTAGAAGGGTTTTTGTTCAGTATTTTTGGTTTTATAGTCAAATGTGTGATTTTGGCGTTACCATATTTTTATTAAATAACTTGTATCACTTAAAGGAAAATTAAGAATCTACCACCGTAACTGAGAGGCCATTTTTAAATATAAAATTATACTTTACTGCAAATACACGTTTTAAATATATTTTTTCTTGGATCCTGTTGTGGAAGCAATTACTTCGCCCAACGAAACACTTACTAACGACAAAGCCGAGTTCACTGCTATTAATATAATAATAATGTTAATAAATTAATTGTTTTCTCAGAGTCAAAACTAAGTCAGAGTTACTTATTCAAAGGCTTAGCGCTTTCTAATTGTCATTATAAGTATTTCATTCAAATTACTGAACGCACCATACGTTTGGAAAAAGCAAAGCTTATGAGAAGAACATACAGCAATTTCAACATCCAGTCTTTTATTTTGTGAGTATTTTATAATATGTTATGTTTTTAAAGTGATAACCTTCTAGGATTAATATACAAATAAAATTTGAAACAAACTTATATTGTTTAGATTTACAAGAGTGACATCTCAAGTCAATTTCCTAATATGCAAATATTGGGGTTGAGCAGGTTTACTGTTAAGTGGATCCTGTAGATAATATAATAATAATAATAATAATATTGACACACTTTTTACACAAATTATCTTGCCCCAAGTTAAGCATTATACATGCTTGCCTGTGTTATGGGTTAAAAGACAATGATATATTTAATACACTTACTTACTTAAACATACATAAATTTATATAAACATACATAAATACATTTAAACATCCATGACTCGGAAACAAACATCCATATTCATCATATAAATGCTTGCACCTACCGGGATTCGAACCCGAGACCTCTTAGTAGGTAGGATCGCTAACCACTCGGCTATACAGGTCGTCATGAAATCGTAGATGAAGTCACAACCTGAGAGTTAAACAAAGCATACAAGATTTTATATATTACTAGCTGACCCGACAGACGTTGTTCTGTATATAATAAATAAAATAATGTTTTTATATGAATTTGTCAATAATATATCATAACATCAAAAATTACTTCGTAAAATAAGCACCCTGCTGTCGTAATGAAATTGTTTCACAGCAGAACTGTTTTGACAGTTGACCGTGCGTCAATAAATTCTCTCATAGAAATTATGTATGGACACATCAAAAGAAAAACAAATTTGTTGTTTTTATTTTATTTAGCAGCATTTTCCTATTTATTCACCTTTTAAACCTTCCCTGGACTTCCACAAATAATTCAAGACCAATATTAGCCAAATCGGTCCAGCCGTTCTCGAGTTTTAGCGAGACTAACGAACAGCAATTCATTTTTATATATATAGATATGTCACTCGAACGGTTAGCTCAGTTGGTTACAGCACCGCCACGGAACGCCGGAGGTCGTGGGTTGTTTTTCAAATTTTATTTGTGTACTTTATAATAGCTGTAGTAATATATATTATATAAAATAAGTTTGTAAGGTACTGCATCCAATATATGAATCGTGTTCAAAGTTAAAAAGTTTTATAATAATTAAAAGTATTAGTATTATTAGTAGTGAGCAACTGAAAAAAAGAAAAAGCCACTCGAAAGAAGCGTTGATGAACTTTCACATAATGATATCATTAGCCACGTAAATATTAAGTTACTGTTAATTGCACATACTTAGAAGATACTAGCGTATAAACAACCTAAAATACCCGATAATTTTGTATTTTCAATGTGTGCGTTAGCTAGTTATTTAATATTCAAAATAGTAACGGCCGTGCCCAATAAACTATCTACAGATAGAGTTAATTACTACCATCTACTGTAAGTAATTAGCAATCAATAATTTGAAGCTGTCCCAATATACCCGATATGTCATTCTTATCGCCTCATATTGGGACGCGTGAATTGAAATTTCCATACAAACTTCTATCGCAGGTAAGCTATACGTCGTCCTATTGACAGACAGCGTTTACGGATAAGGTGAGTTACGATTTTCATCTCAAGTAGGAGATAGACTGAATATTGGGAACGGCCGTAAGGAGGTTGTCAATCCAAATCGGTTACATTAAGAGCGCTTTCGCACTACGTCCGATCCGAATCCGATCCGGATCCGTGAAAACACGGTCCGAAGTAGTCGTAGAACTTTTTCTATTTTACGCACTAGATCCGGCTTCCGTCATCCGATTTCTTCCCGTTAGAAATAGTCCTACGCCTACCACCGGACCGTATTTTCACGGGTACGGGTCGGATTCACATCGGACGTAGTGCGTAAGCGCTCTAACAACAGATTCACTTACCTTTTCTTTCTTGTTGTATCTCCGTTAGATATGTTTTTCTCTCGTGCATACATTGTTGTCTATTGGCTATATTTGATATGCATAGGCATGGCATATATCTTGCCTAAGAGCGTGAGGACTCAAGACGTTGGTGCGTTCAAGTATCAGTGGATATACCTGATGTGTGTGGATTGTGGAGTGGATTGCGCAAATCCAGATTATAAATGGAGTCATATATACATGTTAGCTCTCAGCGACAAGTGACACTGTGCCACTCCCCAGAACACGATGGGTGGCCCGAGCGAGAAAGAAAAGCATGGAGGGATTTTCTCTGGCAGATTCGGTCCCTCCCGGTCCATATTATGTTCGAGTGATGAACATTAGTTAGATATTCGATATTATACGACCCCTATAGCCCAGTGGTTAGTTACCCTGCCTACTGAGCTAGAGGTCCCGTGTTCGAATCCCGGTAAATGCAATCATTTATAGTATAATGAATATGAATGTTTGTTTCCGACTTTTATTTATGTATATGTTTTTTTACTGTGTATGTTTATTTGTATTTATGTATTTAAGTAAGTATATTGTATTAAATACATCGTTGTCTTGCACCCATAGTAGGCTATGCCTAGTTTGGGGCAAGATAAATTGTGTAAAAGTGTTTCAATATTATTATATAATATTTTTATATTCGCCGGTTCCTCACAATAACCTACGTTATTCTCTATTCTGGTTACCGTAAGCTTGCCAGGAAGCTTTGGAAATCTGCTTTAGTATTATAAGGGTAGAACTACCCTCCATCAAAGTACCTTTCCAACAACGCATCCAAAAGCCAGTTATAATTATGGTTAGATCAAGAATTTTGCTATCATAAGAAGAATTTTAGTACATTGACCTGAGTTGTGAGACTAAGCGTATTATTAGGTAATAATACAAGGTGTGTGTCATTTCGCATTTTTATACAAGTGCTTTTCTATTTTAGATAAGATAATAAGTATGTAACAAATAAGATTTGAAAACAAAATTTTATGAACGATGCGGGACTCGAACCAACGACCTCTCCCGTTCCGTGCGAGTGCTCTGTCAACTGAGCTAACCGTTCGAGTGACGTATCGTCATAAAATCTTGTATGGTTTGTTTGTGATGTAGATCCTGTAGATGAAGCCACAACCTGAGAGTTGAGCAAAGAAAGGTTGTTGGTTCGAGTCCCGCATCGTTCATAAAATTTTGTTTTCAAATTTTATTTGGGTATTAATCCTAAAAGTGAGGGTTATCGCTTTAAAAACATAACAATTTGTTTAAATAAGTATCTCTATAAATTTTGTCGTCCTTAATATATAAGTACTGGCCTACACAGTCTGCATATGAAATAACAAACTCGTTTAAAAAAGTACAATTTATTTGTTATGGCCTTAAATCACAGACATCCTAATCTCAATTTAAATCTCATTTGTAAAAATCTTTTTAATATTTCTTATCGGGTTATTCTTAAGACTATTTATTTTATATTGCAACATATTTATAACCCTACAAGATGCCAATGACTCCACAAGCAGCTCTTCCTCCGGCGTTGCCTGTCTTCCTGGAGTCAGGGTGACGTCCGCGGCCATAGTCATCTTGCTTCTCATGGAGGACCACAGCACGGCCCAAGATACAATGAGGTCCGTAGAGAGATATCATGCTGTCGACGAAGTCTATTCTGCTCACGCTGTTCTCATCAAACTCTATGTTTCCCAGGTCGCCAACGTGGCGGTTTTCATCGTTAGGGTGTCCATGGTCCTTCTACAAAACAATAATATTTGTAATTTGATATCTCTCAATTCTGGGATTAAATATACATATTTAATTTGTACCAAAATATATAGACCCGTATATTAGCCCGCTCCTATTGGGTTCCGTCCGAGCGCTTTGAGCGGTTGGCTCAGTTGTCCATGTATTTTGGTTCAAATTAAATATTTGTAGTAAGTTATAGAAAATTCAATAATCAAAATTATTGATCATCTGAAAAAGTTGCGAGAAAGTCTTTCTAGATGGACTTTGAAAAGACCAAATCAGAACAAAGAGAACTAAGTCTCAAGGTCATTCAACAATGCTCTATCTGACATCGTGTACTGGTTTAGCGCCAATAACTTATTGTTTATTAATCATAAAACCAAATATATTAAATTCACCGCGCCAAATGTCAAAAATGTAGATGTGAATATTTTATTAAATGGAGAGGTGGTAAAACAAGTGGAATCTGCTATATTTCTTGGCATTACTCTTGATTCCAAATTGCAGTGGGGCCCCCATATTGAAGGATTGGCGAATAGGCTTAGTTCTGCAGCATATGCGGTTAAGAAAATCAGACGGTTAACTGACATAGATACGGCGAGATTAGTATACTTTAGTTATTTTCATAGTATTATGTCCTATGGTATATTGTTATGGGGCAGTGCGGCCGATATTAATACTATCTTTGTGCTGCAGAAGAGGGCTATTCGCGCGATTTATAACCTAAGGTCCTAAAGAATCATTAAGAGAAAAATTTAAAGAAATAAACATTTTGACTGTTGCTTCTCAATACATTTTTGATAATGTTTTGTATGTTCATAAGCACATTGAGGAATTTTCTAGAAACTGTGACATTCATAATGTTAACACGAGGAACAAACATAAACTTGTTATGCCTACTACTCGGTTGGGTCGAGTTAGTAAGTCTTTTGTTGGGCGATGTATATGCTTCTACAATATGATCCCAGAAAATGTACAAAACAAATGTGTTACGAAATTTAAAAGAATTGTTAAAAAACGTTTGTGTGGGAAAGGTTATTATAGCATAAACGATTTTCTTAATGACACCACGGACTGGGATTAAAGCGAACACCCTCAGGCTCTTTAATTATTAATGTTTATTGTACGATATTACATTGTAATCCATATTTTATATAAAAAAAAAGCCCGCTGAGTTTCTTGCGCCCATTCTTCTCAGGTCTGAGGCAGTCTCTTTTGAATGGGTGGTAGATTTTGACGTTCAATAAGTGATTATAAATCCTATTTTGAATAAAAATATTTGAATTTGAATTTGAATTTCAAGTGGCGACTGTAAGCTGCACGAGAAGGAATGCGTGAAGAACTAAGTTTCATAGGCCAATATACTAGAGATTGCTGAGACGGGCAGCGTAGTATGTGAATTATAATTTAAACGTCTCCTCCTCGCGTCGTTTTCCTCATTACTGAGGGTCGTGACTCCCCCGCTGCATCAGTTTCTCCTGTACGATTCCCCTCCATCTGCAGCGATCCTTAGCCTTATGAAGGACATCATGGAAGTTGATGTTTAGAGCAGATCGTATTTGGTCCGACCATCTCGTGGGACTGCGTCCTCTGGGACGCCTGCCATCTACCTTGCCTGTCACCATCAGCTGTTGCAGATTATGACCCTCTTTACAAGCAATATGTCCATAGAATTCCAGCATCCTACGAAGGCATATTGTGGAAAGTCTAGTTTTGACGTTAAGTGCTCATAGAATAGACACGTTGGTGCGAAAGGCGGTCATGGAATCTGCAGCATTTAATTTAAACGGAATGTATAATAAATAAAAGTATTTGTAACTCAGAAGAGAAGATTCTGGTAAATGTGAGTACTTTGATGTAAATGTATTTTGTACTACTCATGATTTGAACAAAATATACTGGTATTATGGAGATATACCTTAGATCATTAATATGTCTAGACTCTAGAGTCTATCTAGATAGACTATGACAGCTGTGAAAACCTCGAAAAAAATTGACTTTAACTATCCTCCACTTTGAGAAATTCACGCACACTAACACAAAGTGTCATACAAATCGCGAGTGTAAGACGTAGCTTGTCACACACACGAAACTAATATTACTGGCCTGTTTTTATCGCTTGTCTAACAGCAGGAGACTATCTAGACGTATAAATTATCTAATAGATATACCTACCAAGATTCGAGGATATTCAATTATAATACCTAAGTAATGCCAGTAGTCTAGTCTTCAAAGTCTTAAAAGTTTAAAATTTACTCTTCAAATGAAAAATGCAATGAACTTATTACTATGAAGGTCTTGCAATTAGTAGGCAAACATTATAATATCGATAACTAATTGTAAATGTTTATATTATTGAGATAGATTAACGTTCCAACAAAATGTATAATATATGATTACTTATCTTATGCATTTAAACTTAATAAATATATAATATTTATATCTTCAACATAATATACTAGATCCATAGTGTAATACATACACATATCTCTTAAAAGGTTAATTGCGCCGATATTAAAATAACTGCCAGATAAAGCCACGGATGCTGCGTTTCAAACTAATGACGTTTCTAATTATTTTCTAGTGTCAAAATCATATGTTTTTATACTTAAGTAAATTATTGAAAACACGAGTATGAAGCTGCGATCAAATAGGTAATTAAATATGATGAATTCATAATGTCTTAAAATTTAAGAATATGTTCTGTTCAATCGAGTTATTCCATTTCGAGAAAATCTTCAAAAATTTCACGGACCATGAGACGAGAAATTATTGACCATGAGACGAGGAATTATTACCATGATTCCAAAAATTATTGACCATGAGACGAGGAATTATTACCATGATTCCAGAAATTATTGACCATGAGACGAGGAATTATTACCATGATTCCAGAAATTATTGGCCATGAGACGAGGAATTTTTCACCATGATTTGAGAAATTATTGACTATGAGACGAGGAATTATTCAGCATCATTCGAGAAATTATTCACCAGGAGACGAGAAATTATTCACCACGAGACTAGGAATTATTTACTATGATTCGAGAAATTGTTCACCACGAGACAAGGAATTATACACCACGAGATAAGGAATTAGTCACCATGATTCGAGAAATAATTCACCACGAGACGAGGAATTATTCACTATGATTTGAGAAATTATTGACAATGAAACGAGAAACTATTCACCACGATTCGAGAAATTATTCACCGAGAGATTAAATTATTCACCATGATTTGAGAAATTATTGACTATGAAACGAGGAATTATTCTCCATGATTTGAGAAGTTATTCACCACTTGACGAGGAATTATTCACTATGATTCGAGAAATTATTCACCGAGAGATTAAATTATTCACCATGATTTGAGAAATTATTGACTATGAAACGAGGAATTATTCACCATGATTTGAGAAGTTATTCACCACTTGACGATGAATTATTCACTATGATTCGAGAAATTATTCACCGAGAGATTAAATTATTCACCATGATTTGAGAAATTATTGACTATGAAACGAGGAATTATTCACCATTATTTGAGAAGTTATTCACCACTTGACGAGAAATTATTCACTATGATTCGAGAAAATATTTGACAAAACTCAAGAATCCTTGTATCATCACTCCCTTTTAATACAGCTAATAGAAAACGAATTAATACGTAAAAAATTAGGTGGCGACTTAAAACATTTGCGATTCAGAACAATATGCTATATAACTTACATTTTCAGGATTGAAATGAGGTCCAGTTGATAAGCATCCTCCCGTGATATCTCCCTTCTGATGCACGTGGAAGCCGTACTGTCCAGGTGGTAGACCTGCGATGATGCCCTCCACGCGGACCTTGTGCTCATCCACCTGGGTGAAGGTCAAGTTGCCCTGGATCTGGTTATCATTGAAAGGATCCGAAATGCGAACCCTGGCTTGAAGAGGAGCCTGGAATTTGGTTACCAACTTTTTTAATTTTACAAAATTTATAATTACGAATATCGTTAGTATAAGGTCTTGGCATATTATAAGTATATTGTGTGTCAGATACGTCTACGAAGGACTCCGTTGTATCGTAAAAGATATACCTCTGTCCGCTCACTTTTTTAATACTACGTTATTCCAACTAAACGCTGAAAACGCTCCTGTTATTCCTGGTGTGATCCGTTCGGTAGATTGAGAACATTATTAAAATACAAATTTATAATAAAAAAAATTATGTAAATAAGAGACTAGACTAGCAGGACGTTCAGCTGCTGGTAATTAATACGCCCTGTCCAATACAATGTAGTGCCACTCAGGATTATTGAAAAGCCCAAAAATTCTGAGCGACACTAAAACTGCGCTAGTCACCTTGAGACATAAGTTGTCAAGTCTCATTTGCCCAGTAATTTGACTAGCTATGGCGCCCTTCGGACCGAAATACAGTAATGCTTACACATTACTGCTTCACGGCAGAAATAGGTGCCGTTGTGGTACCCATAATCTAGCCGGCATGCTGTGCAAAGGAGCCTCATACTGGTGGAGTTGGAGTGGACATAATATACTGGTCGAAGGTGCGTTCGTACTTTTATCTTGATTTAATTTAGTATGGTCCTTCCATATTAACTGCCTTCTATACCGCAAAAAAAGATCAAATATCTAAATACAAAAAGAAGTTATATTAACTTACTGGTGCATTTTGGGCTACAGCTATCGCCAAAATGGCGCTCAGGTATACTATTTGCTTCATTTTATATCTGGAAATCAAAAGTAGAAATGTTCATTTACGTGTATAATAATTAATAATATTATAACACTTTTTTTTCTAATTTATTTTTAATATCATTAAAAAATATATTATACTTATAAAAAAATATAGTATTTTGTAGTTAGAATTTGCTATTTTATTAGTCCTAGATAAATAAGTTTCATTTTTATTTATTTTAGTTTTATATTTAAAATAATAATTTAATTTAAAATAATAGTAGATAAATAAAACAAAATTTAGATATCTATGTTCGTTTCATTAAGTTCATGATTCATTGAAATCGGAGTGTTGAGTTCAGGTCCGCAGAGTCCTACCGCAGAAGCATAAATGAATTCTGCCGTGACAGCAGAATTGAAAACAAGGGTAATAGTACGATTAAATCTTAATATATATAAATTAAGTGACACGTTGTTTGTCCGCGATGGACTCCTAAACTAGTGAACGGATTTTAATGGGGATTACTTCATGGAGTGTTGTTTGGTCCAACTTGAGAGATAGGATAGTTTTTATTTCGATTTGGGACTCATAATTATTTTTATTTTCAATATTTGTTTTGTATGGACACATTCTCTATGAGAGAATCTAGTGACGCACGGTTTGACAGTTCCGCTGTGAAACAATTTCATTATAACAACAGGGAGCATTTTTTACGAAATAATTCTTGATTTTTTGAAATATTATTGGCAAATTCCTATAAAACAGTATTTTTTTTTATTATCTACAGAACAACGTCTGTCTGGGCAGCTAGTAATAATATAGTACAAAACGAGAATATCACACTTTCACCCCTAATATACAGTATGTCCCTGATCGTAACGATATCCTGGCGTCGAGGGATAAGTCATATCATAAATAGGTACTATATACATAGTACATTAATTAATTATTAATACAGTTATTATTATTATTATGATTTGGGGATTTCAATGCACTTAAATCCTAGGTTCTATTGTGCCCCCTTCTTGCGTTAGCGCGCCTGCTATCAAACTTAAAAGATAAGGAGGAGAACCAAGGCTACTAACTAGGATACGTGTTACTGTGCCGAGATTTAAATTATATCCTCGAGACCTATTACTTTTAAAAGGCGTAGGATCCTCAGAGGGTCCAGGCATGACACGTCCTCTGCAAAGGATAATACAGTTAAGTTTGTGAATAGTTTGAAGTTAAATAAAACATCTATGACTAGAACAAAACAAAGAGTACAAGTGATTAAGCTATTAAGTATATGCACCAAGAGTAAAAAATCTCAAGAATACAATAACTTAGTTACATCATCATGTTTCCTTATTACACATTCATTAGCAATGAGGTCTTAGTGACCTTTCATCACAGGAAACGGTTCTTATGATGGTATGTGATCCAGCCGCTTGATAATAATTCTATTATCCACTTAATTATTATAACAATTTAATAATTGTATTCAATATTCTCGAAACTATAAAATACGTAATTCAAACAATTTGTTATGTTTTTAAAGTGATAACCCTCACTTCTAGGATTAATTCACAAATAAAATTTTGTTCGCTCGAACCCACGACCTCCGGCGTTCTTTGCCGGTGCTCCAACCAACTGAGCTAACAGTTCGAGTGACGTCTCGTTATAAAATCTTGTATGGTTTGTTCAACTCTCAGGTTGTGGCTTCATCTACATTCTACTATCTACTTTACAGTCGATAACCTGCTCAACCCCAATATTTGCATATTAGGAAATTGACATGAGATGTCGCTCTTGTAAATCAAAACAATTTGTTATGTTTTTATAATATAATACGTAATTTTCACAACAGTTAGAACTTTCGATTTACATAAAGAATAACACTAACTTTTTATTCTAAAAATCCAATTTTGATTGATTTTAATTTCAATTTATATTGGTGGCTTGTACTTATATTAGTTTTTGTAAGACAAGATTATCCATTTTCCATATTCCACTCATTTATACAGTACTGACACGACTGACGTTCTTCTATATAAATAAAATTGGAGTGTTTGTTTGTAATATTGAAAAAACCGTTTTTACTATATGTAAATGTATATATACGTCTGTCTGTCTGTTCCGGCTAATCTGTGAGATAGCTGGACCGATTTTGACGGGACTTTTATTGGCAGGTAGCTGATGTAATAAGGAGTAACTTAGGGGGTTTGTTTATTTTAGAAAAATAAAGTAATGTTGCAATGTCCAAGAAACGGTCTAACTCTAACAACAATGTATATGGCAAAACAACGTTTGCCGGGTCAGCCAGTAATAAATAAAATACTGTTTTTTATAAATTTGTCAATAATATTTCATGGCATCGAGAGTTATTTCGTAAAATATGCTCCCTGTTGTTGTAATGAAATTGTTTCACAGCAGAACTGTCAAACCGTCCGTCAATAAATTCTCTCATAGAATATATTATGTATACAAAACAAAAATTTGAGATAAAAATAATTATGGGTCACAAATCGAAATGAAAAACTATCTTATCTCTCAAGTTGGACTAAACTGCACTCCATCTGTATTAAAATCCGTTCATTAGTTTAGGAGTTCACTGGAAACAAACATCAGGACACTGGATTTATATATATTAAGATTTTGCTTTATAAGTAGGTAGTATCTAAGCACTTTGAATAAGTGGATGTTATACAATAAATATAATATTATCAACGTATTATTATATTTAAAGCATCACAGATTGTAGAGACACTCTCTGACTCATACACTTAAATAACAAGTTTATTTTATTGACATCCATTTAATCTTGTTATTTATTAACGTAACATTATCTCTTGGGAAAAGGTGACATTGATTTAGGTAAGTTACCAACCTGATTTGTGATTTATATTCGTTATATTATGTAAACATTATGCTGTTTTTAATTTTACACGTTAAATATTCAAATTAAATTTTAAAATTTAATTGATAAAATACTTCAGACAACAGTGGTGGTTTGTTTGTTTGAACTGAGAAGAAGCGTCAAGCTAAGAGGTTTATTTTATTAATAAGCTATCGCCGAATTTGACTTTAACAATTTAAAACTGCCCAGGTTCAAGGAGAAACTATGTTTATATACAAAAAAAAATCTTAGATAAATAACTTGACAGGTAGAAGGAAATTAAAAGGTTTCAAACTTCTGAAATTCTGACTTTTTTAGATCAGGTAACTACCGTAATATAAACTTGAGATACAGACTCAATTTGAACATTTAAAAGACTGATCTACGGATTGATTTATTTTAATCTGTCCACGATAGAACGAATTATTATAATTAGATTAGTATCTCCATGAATTTCAAACCATGTTTTCTATCCTAATATTATGTATTTGAAGGATCGTGGCAACGCATATAAAAATATGAAACATGATTAATCAGATACTCACACTCACTCACACCCACACACACACACATACACACACACATGTACAGAGTACACTTTTTGACCTTCCGGTTCATATTGTTAACCATAGGATGTAAACTGGTTGCCTACAGGACAGGCTACGCCTAGTGTAGGGACCGAATATGATGTAATAATATGTGATAATGTTTCTGTATATAATAAATAAATAAATAAATATTGAAATATTATTAATAATATTGAAAGCGGCAATTGAAATGAGATTTTGTACTATTATCATAACTGTAACTTACATTACTAAAAAAAAAAACAATATTCTAACTTAAATATTCTTCTCTCGAAAAGCACGTATTGAATCTGACTTATTTTTTGTAATTATAAAGTTCATGAACAACTTTTAAATAAACATCATACTCGAAACTTCGCATTAAATAAAATGTAAAGTTAATATTTCGTATTAATTAATTTATGTTAAAGTCTAGTCATGAAACGAGCGTTCTTATTATTTTAAAACGTAATTAATTTATGTCTTTATCGAAAAAACTGTATTCTAATTTCTAAAATTCTAATATCTCACTAATATATACACTCATATTGTTTTTAATGTAGGGGTAGTATGTGATACATAATATTAATTGCGTCCAAAAAAAAAAAAAATTTATCCTCTCATTTGTGATGAACATTATGATTTTTTTAAATTATTTAAATAACTTCCAAGCCTACGAGTTTTTTGAACTTATTACAATTTAAGACTTACATTTAAAAACATGGATCTGTTACATGAAATATAATAGCGAAATTATAAATATTTTCAACTAAAGAGATGCATAGCCTTAATTGAATAATTGACATAAAATATTCTGTTTACATAAAGTTAAATACTTATCTAGTTTGTTTATAACTAGTAGAAATATTAAATCAAATACTTAAGTTACAAAAGATAATATAAAACACAACTTACCTCAACCACTGTGTGTGAATTTGTGAGTTACAAAGTATTCAATCCACTGAGAGCCCAGAGCTCTCAACTCTGTTTTCATTAAATAGCTCGACCAGTATACATTGACCCTTCTTCGCTACTTCGTAATAAGAATAATAACCGCATCCTATACGAGAATGAAATAAACAAGGGTCCTTTAATAGTTTGTTTTTGTGATGAATACGTCTTGTTACGACGTAGATAACTTTGTTTTTTCTTTTGATGTATAATTCTTGTTTTTCTTTTTTTATTGCGAAATGGTTCTCAAAGTGTTACAACTGTAAGCTCATTTTAAAAGAGGGCCAATAAAAATTCAAATCAGCTAATGGTATACGAGTAAAAATAAAATTAATTGCTGATCAGTTTGCGATATTCTCGAAGTAATACAGAAATGCAATACATACCTACATACAACTTAAAAGCATAGATTCATGAAAAAAATTGTTCACATATCATCTTATAAAAAAATCTTCTCTACAGAAAAAGGCACCGTTTTGGTACCCACCTAGCGAGGATCCTGTGCAAAAAAGTCTCCCACAGACATATGAAAATGGCACATCTCAACTTCGCAAATCTCTAGAATAGATATATTAAAATTATGTGTGTAATTAATACTATATTGAATACGCCGAAAATCTTTGAAAACGAAATTTTGGCTAAATGTTTATTTTATTGACACCTATTATTCTTCAAAGTGAAATATCATAATTGAAATATTGGCAATAGTGTTTTCGTGTTATTATAAAGAAAACTACAACTACTAACTATTAGATAATAATCTTAACAACTTTAGTTATAATGGAGCAAAGATCCTTTAAAACCTTTAGTATTTTTTTATTACTGCTATTAAATTAAACTTTGCAGTCACAAACTGAACTAATCATGTATTCAGAATACTTACGTTTCGTATAGACGCATATATCGTAACGAATAAATGGAAATATACAAATACTTCCCCTTAAAAAACTCAAGACTTCTTTCTTGTAAACATCCGCCCCCTTATTCATAATAGTCTGCTAACTTAAAGCATTGCTAATTCTCACTCTGTCTTCTTCTATTGACCAAAGTCAGAATGAGTAAAAACACTCCTTAGCGGCTGTTTAATGTTAGCGGACCATTATGAATAAGGGAGCTACTAAATACTTCTCTGAAGAAATGAAGGTTAGATGCAATTTTAAGCATTATTTAGGTATACCGAATTATAGTAATATTTTTTGTAATGCCGATTATAACCTTGTAACCGCCAATAAACAACTTTGAGAAGAAAACTCCTACAGCCATATTGCTTTATATTGTGCAATGTTCCATCGACCAATACCGGTTGTGTCTTGTATCGAGACTCTCCCTACATAAATTATGTTTCTATTTGCTTGCAGTTTAATATCTTCGTATGATTCAAAGCGTTATTTATCGTACCTATTTTATATATAGAAGTTATGCTCGACTGCAATATGGCAGCTAAGCTATTTTTTATTAACATACTAGCTGACCCAGCAAACGTTGTATTGCCGATATTAAAATCGCGATACAAAAGTAACTGTTGATCGTAGATGGGTGAAAATTTGAAGTTGTATGTATTTTTTAATGCTGACTCATAATCAAACAAATTTAAAAAAAATGCCAAAAAAATTAAAAAGAAAATTGCCGTGGGGCTGGTCCACGTCCATTAACATTTAGGGGGATGAAAAATAGATGTTGTCCAATTCTCAGACCTACCCAATATGCACTCAAAATTTCATGAGAATCGGTCAAGCCGTTTCGAAGGAGTTTAACTACAAACACCGCGACATGAGAATTTTATATATAAGATTATTCTGACGCTGAGATGCGATGTCGGCGGATGTAATAATATAAAGTATAACATATCTTATCCCGAAATTGTAAAAAGTGTACTAGACCTCAAACCATTATAAATATGTTAACATTTCTTTGTTTCTATTTGCAATTTATATGCCCTAATACTTGGCAATTTAAAAAGATATTTAAAAGCACATTATTTTTTATCGAATCTAAATTTTCAAGATTGTGCTTCTCATTTTGTCCAAATGAATCTAAGTATTTGTACTAAGGGTACTGCTAAAACTTAAAAGAACAATTATTATCTACAAATGTTTTATTCAAACTATATTAAAAGTTTATTCACCTTTAAGCTCATGAATTTAAAACGTGTTTCGTATGATTATATTATTATTTACACAGTCTAAAAGAAGATCTAAATTGATAATAATTTTATAAATATGTAGTATTAGCTTAGTGAAGAATAAATGCTGTAATATTTTTTTCACAATTTCGGATATAGTCCGAAAACTATGTCCGAAAAGTTATGCTTAAGAGAGAAAAATTGGTTATTTGCTCATAATGAAGAAAAAAGTTTTTGGAAAACGAATTCAGGTACGAATTGAACTGAAGCTCAGTCTTTATTTGAAATTTCATGAGTCTGAACTAATTTGCGCAGCATTTTTTCTACCAGTCCGCCGCAGACATCTCTTCTTCAGCATTCTCGAAAGCATCTTCGGGCAATAAAACTTGTATCCTATTCAGATGAATTGTTATTTTAGGGAATAAAAAGAAGTCAAGTGGTGCCAGGTTTGGATTGTAAAAAAAAAGACTTTCTGTAGGTCACTGCAGCATAAGTTTCTGCAGACATTTTACAGTATATATAGCGTTGCCAGAAGTCCCGTATTTTAGGCATAGTTTAAAATGTCCCGGCGGGACTGACTCCGTATTTAACCGTTCTTCGTTTTTCATTATGAAACCATTGATCAAAGTATTCACACATCGGCTAGGCTAGAGCGACTGTGTAGTGTGAAGTAGAGACAAATAGTACGCCAAGGATCTTTTGGCACTTGCATGACATTTACAGAGGTCGCTAGTTGTAGAACAAAGTCTAGTCGAGAAATTAATAACTTATGAAGAAGTAGAGAAAGACATTGGCATAGTTATTTTTCCTTTGGCCATAACTTTATGTTTTCGGTGGAAGTAACAATGAAGAATATTGAATCAGATCCTCTGTCAGTTATTGAGATGCACACTGAAATTCATGGGATTCGCGAGAAGATCGAGCAAAGAATAAAAGACAAGATTTTTGGCAGTCAAGCGAATGACTTTAATGCGTGGATTAACTGCAGACGCAAACGAATCACTAAATAATGATTTTCTACAGTTCTACAATAACTTCATAGGCTATCACGATATAATTTTTCAGAAAATAACATTCTCTCCAACATCTGTATATACCATTATCTTAAGTATTATAGTAAGTAAGTGGACCGTAATAGAACGTGTTCAGAGGCGATTTTTAAGCTTTCTTTGTTTCAGACTTTCTTACGATTCTAATAACTATGTTGATATATATAAAATGTCTTACTTATTACCACTAAAGGAACGGCGAGATATAACATACTATTTATTTATGTTAAAATTATTGGATCAGATCTGCTTCTCTATCTCTTAGATATGATCCAATAATTCCACTTGGTGTTCTTGCAGTTAGTAGCAATTATAGGCAAAACCACAGAACAGGTAAAAGACACGGCAAAACTCATATATGTTGCATGCGTCTAGAACAGTGAATAACGTTAGTAGATAGTAGTTAGTAGTAGTAGAATATCTAATATTAAGATATTTGCTGCAAGTATTTCCAAGGCAAGGCAGTGCATAAACCTCAACTTTTTTATTAAGTATTGCTTTTTATTATTTAATCTTTTTAAAGTATGTTTACGAGAGACGGAGGATATGAAGGTGATATTGAAAGGAGAGTGACTGCGAGAAATTGTGTGAATGGAACGCTGCATGCCTTTATAAACGGTCAGACTGTGCCAATAGAAGCGCGAATGGCTGTACATAATGAAGTGCTTACGTTAATGTATGGAAGTGAGAGTTGGGTATGGCAGAAGAAGCATAAAAGCAGAATTAACGCAGTTGAGATGCGATCACTGCGTAGTATGTGTGGGGTAAGACTGACTGATAGAATTCCGAATGCGGTAATACGAGCACGCTGTGGTTTGAAAGACGATGTTGTGACAAGGACTGAAAAAGGAATGCTGAAATGGTTTCGACACGTGGAGCGAATTAGTGAAGAAAGAATGACGCATCAAATATATAAGGCAAGTGTGTGTGGGCAAGTCGGTCGCGGGAGTCCTCGTAGAACATTCGTCGACCAAATTGGGAAAGTTTTGAGAAAAGGAAAGGTCCAAAGCACCCGCAACCGGCGAGTATGTATGAAAAGAGTAATGAATGTAGAGGAAGCGCGTGAGGTTTGTAAGGATAGAAGCAAATGGCATTCTATTGTCTCTGCCTACCCCGACGGAAACAAGGCGTGAGTGTTTGTGTAAGTATCTTTATTGGCATAAATTAAAGCCGAAAATAGTGTTCACGTATCAGTAACATATTTTATATTACTTCTATTAGTGAAAACGTATAACTGTCTGCTACTATTTAAGTATCTATATAAATTGTATTAACTATTGGTTTTCCTTAAATAAATAAA
The DNA here is from genome assembly GCA_949711755.1 of Leptidea juvernica. Lineage (NCBI taxonomy): Eukaryota > Metazoa > Arthropoda > Insecta > Lepidoptera > Pieridae > Leptidea > Leptidea juvernica. Next base: position 11,327,994 of record CATIXQ010000018.1, on the reverse strand, counting down.
TATATTGACACGGGAGTGGGTCAGGGATTGGAAATGATACTCCGCTCTCTCTCCGTTCTCGTTCAGCTTCTCCCTGGGAACGACCAGTTACAGATGGCAATCCTTTCCTTGCGGGGTTTCCCATTTACGGCAGAGCAACACGTCATGCATCACCAAACTGTGCCCAGAGACTCTTGGTAGCCGTACTGTGTCTAGCCACTTCAGACCATTTTGGTTTAAGTGATCCACTTGCTAGCCAATGTAAAAGTGGTTGAAGATCCTTATCATTTTCCTGAGCTCTCCTCATTGCATCGTTGCTCCAGTTCTCGTCGATCGAATCTGTTCTGATCAGCCGGATCATAAAATTCTCTTTCTCCTCCTGACGAATGCAATGTTTGCATTCCATCGGACAAGGTCTTCTAGATAACGCATCTGCATTTCCATGACTTTTTCCTCCTCAATGCTCGATTTCAAAGTCATACTCTTGAAGTTGCTCAATCCATCTGGCCACTTGTCCTTCCGGCTTCTTGAATTCTAGTAACCACTTCAAGGCGGCATGATCAGTCCTTACGAGGAATTTGCGACCCAACAAGTACTTTTTGAAATGTTGTAATGTCTTCACCACGGCCAGTAACTCCCAACGAGTTACACACTCCACAGTAGTTTCTCTCCGGCTTTGATAAAGATTTGCTAAAGTATGCAATTACAACTTCTTGATCTCCTCTCTTCTGAGATAGTACTCCACCAATTCCAGTGTTGCTAGCATCAGCATCCACTATGAATCTTCCCTCTGTGTCAGGATATCCGAGGATAGGTGATTCACATAGTCTTTTCTTCAACTCTAAGAAAGCTTGTTCGCATTCTTCATCCCAGGAAAAGGCTCTTTTCTAGTGTTGCGTAGCAACCCTTCGAAGTATATGACGAGAGTTGTCAAACTTCAAGACATTGTTAATTTCAACAGCTTCGTCAGCATTACTCGTAGCTCAGCGGAAAAGTGTTTACTTTAGACGCTGTAGACCCGGGTTCGATACACCTACCAGTGTATGGAATTTTTTGGGTTTTGTGAAGTTAAAGGAAATTTCTAGTTAGTTCAGGATTAAATCGAACAGAAAAAAAGGGATGGAAAATGTGTAAGCAGGATAAAAATAGTTAAAAGAATTTTCTAGTACAATTTAAATTTAAAGATGGAATCGGAGAATCATTTTGAAAATAGAACGGATCCGGGGGTATATAAGCCGTACTAAGCGTGGCCTACGGCAGTTCTAGTTCTGACTCGAAAGTGTAAAGAAGCAGAAGAAGAAAAGAAGAAGTAGTGAAAAGTGGAAGTGTTCCAAGAGGAAGAAGATAGAAGAGACTTAGTGTTCGGTGCGGTGTGACGCGTTGAAGGTACCGCCGCCCACAAGAGGAACAGCGGCAGACCGGCGAAGTGCAAGTTCAGAAAAAGTGAACGCAAATAAAGACTCGTTCCTATAAGCGGAGTATCATTTCCAATCCCTGAGGGTTCGAATCCCACTTCTGACACCAATTGACACGGGAGTGGGTCAGGGTTGACAACTCTCGTCATATACTTCGAAGGGTTGCTACGCAACAATATGTTACTAATAGAATAAAATATTTAAATAAATATGGTGTAAGTCCCATGTTCATCGGTTCTGCGGCGGGTTTTGACATGTCCTTAATCAGATCTTATTTCATGTACGAAAACTCCTTGCTACAAAAACTTTTAAATTGAATTCTGTAAAAATACGATAAGTATAGCCTCTGAAAGTACGACTCGTATAGCAACTATATTAAAAATGCATTTACGTATTTAGGCCGTGATAGTAGGGCCCATAACGTTGAACTTAGATCTAAATCAACTTCCGACTAAAACCACGTCTTTGCCTAAAACAATCATCGTTTCTATTACCTTGTGGCTGATTATTGCACCATAACTCATAACGAACACGAATACCTTGCTCTATTTGTACACAAGTAATACAGACGGACAAACAAATTAAATCTAGACACGATTTACCTTCGGCACAAACTTGTTACCACAATGTTGATATGTTGATGGCCTTTCATATATCGTAGGTACCATCGCGCAGGAATGTAAATATTAAATACAAGTTTTATATATCTCTGTGAGAAAAAGAAAAAGATCGTTCTTTGAATCCTACTTATCGGAGAGATATATAATATATATTTGTGTATATAATAAAAGATAAGATTGCTTATTTGTTAGGAACTATTTATTTATTATGCACTTGAACATATTCTGTTAAAACATTTACTAACATAAAATCAATAATATTTACAGTTTTAATGCATATTATAATCGATGGAAACACCTATAACAAAAATGCAGAGCATTGACCAATATTTTTTTAAATTTAGTATTTATCATCAAATATATTTATATAAACAGTACGGCCAGAATTCAGTTGGAAACATTAGGAAAAGAATTCTGCATACAAAGAGATTTGAGACAGGGCGACCCTTTATCTCCAAAATTGTTTTCAGCAGTTCTGGAAAATATCTTCCGCAATTTAAACTGGGACAAATTCGGCATCAATATAAATGGATCAAAATTTGCCATCTAAGATTTGCCGATGACCTTGTATTACTTGAAGAATGCCCTAAAAACTTTGAGAACATGTTAAACGATTTGGAAGAAGAGAGCATGAAGGTTGGACTAAAAATGAACACTAGTAAGACTAAAATAATGACTAACTCAACAAAACTCAATATAAAAATGAAAGACGAACATCTATGTAGAAGATTACATATATCTAGGCCAAGATATCTCTATGGAAGCTCAAATGACGAAAGAAATAAAACTAAGGATTGCAACAAGTTGAAAAAATACTGGTCGTAAAAAGAAATTATGAAGTCAGTATGTATATAAAAACGAGAAGTTTCAATACCTGCATATTAGCTTGCCAATGTTAAATATTTTTTTAGTTCGGAATAAAATGGCTTTATTATTATTATTATTTTATTAATGTTGCACAGACAATTAATTTTAAGTCGTGTTTGAGTCATCAGATTGACCCAAAAGTATGTCCGTATTTTATTTTTAAGTGAGCCAAGAGAATTGTTGAATTCTACATTTGAAGTATTTTCTAACAAGCATGTTATATTGTTCACCAGCCCTGATAATTGTGAGATAAATCCTAAACCTCTGTAGAATGTATTATAAATTGGTTTATGCGGAATTCTTCAGAATTTCTTTCTTTTACGAGAACTTTCAAGAACTTTCAAGTGCGATCAAATATATGTTATGAAGTAATTCTAATTTTCGAGAAAAATGTAATACCGAACATCAAGAAGTCAAAAACGATTTTAAATTAATTGCGTCACTAGAAACTATTAATAGCGAGGAATACTATATATGGAACTTACCAATCTCCTATTTCCTGTGTAATAAGTTTTTGAGAAATTTAAATAATACGACAAAGAAGAAAAAGTTAAAGTAATAGTTGATGATAACTTCAACTTCACGACCCGGAGACGAGTCGTGACAGACGGACTGTCGGATAGGCTCTTACCTGGGCCTCTTAGCCCTGTACGGGTTCATTATTCTCTTATGTGTATGGAGCCTCAAGCCTAAATTGTTAAATAACAAAGAAACCTTAAGATACGTTAAAATTATGATTAAGGTGTTAAAATAAAGATGTAAATAAAGATTTGCCTAAAATGGAATCGCTAAGTAATTGTAACTTAATAAAAGTTTCACCCTACAAATTTATATATCGTGCATAGAATAAAAACTATTTACTTTTGTGCGCAAAACTCAGCGTAACACTTTATATGGGGTGAACTCAATTCGTCGTGCAAAGCCAAGGAATCAAGCTGTGCACATTTAAATTATCTACAAAATATTGCAAAATTTAGCACTTCGAATCAAATCCTGAACATCAATTCCAGTAAAATATATACATATAGCACTATAGAAATCAATGAAACTAACTATTAATAAAATACATCAACAGAATAGGTACATCCAAATTAAAATCCATATCTGAGACTGTTGTCTTAAAAGAACCATGCAAAATTATACACTAACATCATCACATATAAACATGGACTTACCAAATATATTTACAATACCAAACAATTAAGTTGAACACAACACAAAATACACATCCATACAGCAACCACTTTTGAAAGTAACTCAATACATGCTACATAATTGAAAGCCTTGATGATGAGGTTACAGCCTGCCTGATAAAAGTAGACCAACCTTAAAAACTACTAATAACATGTCGTTTATTATTATTTGGTGATAATGATCTATGTGTTTATCCTCGAATGTGAAAATATTGCAACGCTCCCTATGTATATTCTTTATAAATGATTGAATCGTTAAACAAAAATCTTCTAGCAGTCATCGAGAATATTTTCAGTGATTACCAATATGGTTTACTTTCTGGGCGGATAGAAGAATTTGGATTTGGAAATTTGATAGGATATTTGCATTGCAAGGCTATATACCAAGTTTTGGAAACCACGACATTCTACGAACCTGGATACAAGATTTCACGAGTGAAAGATCGAAACGTATCACATGACGCATCTGATGTCTGCTCAGGTGATCTAATACTAATAGCCATAAACGCCGCTGTACCTCATTAGGTAAAATAGTGTAGCAGTTAGAATAGACCGATGGGTCCATTCTGTCTGCTACACAAAACCTGCCGTTCATTGACAATCGCTTGAATTAGGTTTATTTATGCAGATGATACCAAAGCCAACGACATAGCCCAAATGATTGCGAAACTGAAGTGGCAGTGACAATGATTGCGAAACTGAAGTGACAGATGGCTGTTGGGGCAGTAAAGTCCTCGAATGGCGACCAAGTACCGGAAGACGCAATGTAGGTAAGCCCCCCACAAGATGGACCGACAATCTGGTCAAGAACGGCGGAATACGTTGGATGAGGGCAGCGCAGGACCGATCGTCGTGGAAATCTTTGGGGAATGCCTTTGTTCAGCAGTGGACGTCTTCCAGCTGATGATTTTGTTGCATTTAGATAATATGTCGTTTATATTATTTTATTATACAGAATGGTGACACTAAATAAGTACATGAGTAGAGCTACTTAACTTGAATCATAAAAAAATAAATTAAAAAGTATAAATACATAATTCACTTAAATAAACCATTATTATGATTACCAATATGGTTTACATTCTGGGCGGATAGAAGAATTTGGATTTGGAAATTTGATAGGATATTTGGATTGCAAGGCTAAGTTCCAAGTTTTTGAAGACATGACAGTCTACGAACCTGGATTCAAGCCTTCACAAGAGAAAGATCGAATGGTAAAGTAGTTGATTTCTGCTCAGCTGATAAGTATATCAAGTATACCACGTATATGGCCAGTAGGCCATAAACGTAGTTTTACTCATGGGTCTATTTCCACTGCTACAATATTCCTGTTGTTCATTCCTAACCGCTTGAATTAGATTTATTTATGCTGACGATAGCACAGTGTTTGATGACCTTTCCAGTATCCATGCTGCCGATGCGACTCAAACTCTCAGAAAGGCTCTAGTTGAGCATACTAATTTGGTTCAGCACATGATGCCGGCTAGATTATGCGTAAAACAACGGCGCCTATTCAATTATTTATGCCGTGAAATAGTAATGTGTAAGCATTATTGTGTTTGAAGGACGCCGTAGCTAGCGAAATTTGTGGGCAAATGGGACTTAACATCTTATGTCTCAAGATTACGATTGCAGTTATAGAGCTGCTCTTAATTTTTGGGTTTTGAAAAGATTGCATTGTAATGGGCAAGGTGTATCAATTACCATCAGCTGAACGTCCTGCTCGTCTCGTCCCTTATTGTCCATAAGTAAAATCAAAATTGCTACAACACCGTCAGTCATTTAATATTTTAATAAACTGTAAACTATCATAAATTTTCATCTTAATATTAAAAAGTAAGTAGATGAGCGAGTCAGCCAGGTTCTGGTGTGTGGCTCTTGGAATCCGTGATAGGGGTCGGTGGTGCCGGTTCTCCCTGGAGCTGCGAGAGCGCGTACCTCACTGCTGACAACATTTCTGGAGTGGACTTCCTGCTGCGGGGAGCATGTGGCCGATGAGGTCGGGATATTCTTTCCGCTGTGGCCGTTGATTCTAAACAATATACAAAACAATGTTAGGTATCTTTTTGCCATTTTTTAAACAAAATATTTTTTGCCTAACCTATTAACCACTAAATGCGGCAGTATTTACTACAACTGCCGCATTTATAGCCAACTAGCTAACCCGACAGACCCTGTTCTGTTCATAATAAAAAATAATTCTTGCGGGTGGAATTTTGTTTTTTATTAAAGCTGACCTCTACTCGGTGAAAGTAATATTCTCTACGCCTTATGGTTCCAGAAATATCGTGATGAGCATAACATAGGTGGAAATCTCTTATACATATACTGCTGCAGCAGAGATGGAGAAAGCATACTAAAAAGATGACAAGGTAACTGTGTCAGTAAAGAAAATATTATTGCACCTGATAAACAAAATAAATACTAAACCACGTAAAATTGTAACAGTAGCATCCATATATTCAAGCATTTTATTTTTTCAACGAGTTCTCTAATTATAATATGTTTATTGAAATTCGACGGTGTAATGAACTACAAATAGCGCGTAATTTATTATTTATAATAAACAGAAGACTTTGGGACTATTTGAATTAAAATTAATATTTAAAAACCTGTTGAAAGGCAGATTCATTTTGGCGCACATTAGTTATTTATAACTTGGATTAACACAAAGAGATAAATATATAGAGCTTTGGTGGCTTGTTGGGGCTGTATGATCATGTCACCAGGGACTCTGCTTCGTGGTGTTAATTTGATTTTTTTTTATGGAAAAGGAGGACAAATGATCGTATGGGTCTCTCTCTCTTGAACACCAGAGGACACAGGAGTGTTGCCGGCCGTTAAGGAAGGTGTACGCGCTTTTTTTGAAGGTACCCATGTCGTATCGTCACGGAAACACCGTACAAGCAACCTCATTCAACAGCTTTGTAGTACGTGGAAGAAAGCTGCTTGAAAACCGTACAGTGGAGGAGCGCCACACATCCAGATGGTGGGGATGATATCCTTATTTGTGGCGTGTCGTACGAAGGTGGAATTCGGCGGCAGGAATCAACAGCGAAACAGCGCTTTGGAACACTCCCCGTGATAACTGCGGTAGAAGACACACAATGAAGCGACGTCTCTACGCAGCGCCAAGATATCCAACCGTTCACAGAACAATGGGTGCCCGACAATTCAAGCTGCTCATATCGTATTTTTATCGTAATGTTGATATAATGCTTTTATTAATGTAGGTACAGTGTTTGTGGATTGAAACATCAGCTGCTATAATTCAATAACAATAACTTTTGTGCTATTTTAAAATTCATTTACAATATTTAAATATTAAGTAGGGGTAAACGGTAAAATGTGCAACTTTTGACAATGATAAGTGTCATTATGCGACCTAAATATATCATCTGTTATGATTTGATGTGAATGGCAATTCATGCGATGTCTTTAAACAGCGGCAGAAACTATTCTAGGCGTTTCCCGTTCTTTCCTCCCTATAGAAATATCCCAACCCTTAAAATTGTCATAATGTGATGTTAGGTTATAATGCTTTTTTCTCTGGAACGGTGCATTAGATTGTAATTAGAGTAGTAGCATTATAATCGCAGACTAAAGTTTTATCATTACAATATTTTACTTGCTAAGGGATACTAGGTTTTAAGCCAATTCTGCAGTCAATGTAGATGTAGGTAGTGAGCAGAAGATGTATGTTACATAACTTTTTCATTAACATAGCACTAACAAGGGGAAACGCTTTGTAAATCTGCTACTTACGATTGATCCTCGGTCTATCCCGTTGCACGTCATCCAACTTCTCACAACACGTGCAGAAATAGCACGGTATCCCGGGCACTCCGCAACAGAACGCTCCCCATAACCACTTGCCGATAGTGCTCCCTGCCCTCGACCACGCGCTGGACCTCTGCTCTTGGAGGTCGTAAACGAAGTCGCGGTTCATCTTACTATAGCATCTCAATGTTTTTAGTTTTTTTTTATGTTTATTCAGGCGACGGCAATGTTTATGTTTTTGGCATTACTGACAGATATGTGACTTTTAATTAAAAAGTGTTTATATTATATTATGTATGTGGACGTCTTTCGGCTGAAGTAATGATTGTTTGTGGAACACAAAGCAGATATTGTAATGATATTCAATGTATATATATGATATATATATGATATGTATTTTTATATATAATGATATATATTTGATAAACCGACTTTGTTTGAGGTGACACCTAATATATATTTTATACCTAACCTACCTACCTAAGCCTGAAGCCCCTGAGGGTGATAACCCTAAAAATAAAATCCACATCTCTATACATTTATTGTTTAGTAGAAATATCAATTACCAACAGCTTACCTGGACTTAAAATAAATATGATTGATTATAATTATTAACATTAGACTCACAATTTAGCCTTGTTAGAGCGTATTGTATGATCTCTAAGATTTCAAATATAATTACAGATTTCTTCGCCTTTTTGTTTTTAGCTGTTAATGTTTCTTTAGAGCATTTTTGCTATAAAATTAATGCAAGGGTTTTCTAAATTAATTTATCTGAGGTGTTTAGCGATATCTACAAAAACTGTTGCCTACACAATGAATTAAAAAATATTTATTGTACAATATACATAAAGACTCCAGTCTTGACCAGTTAGTGAAACTAAAGCGCTCTCTTTCTCTCACAGTTCGGTCAAAAGACTTAGAAGTGACAATAATTCGTAAAAAGCTAAAAAAAGAAGTACATCTATTTAAATGAAGATTTTATTACCGTCACCCGCATTAACATATTATTTGGTAAAAGTAAGAAGAAATTAATTTTTACCGCCTTCATATTTATAACGCAACAATCTGTAATTTTGCTGCAACCCTCGCCTATTGCTCCGTGAAAGTTCAAACCCATAAATTTTCTATTTTCTTTCTATCGCCATGGGATGACCTCGCTGTAACAATTATTTTTACGGGAATAAGTCATTGGATAACCCACCGAGTGATCCTGTCAAGTTTCGTGGCGATCGGATGACAGATAAACAGAGTTTTTATATTTTTGGTAGTTTCTAGTTACCTAACAGTATATTATTATGACATACACAATCTCAGGCCGGATCATGCCCTCTACGACCTTCAATTAGTGGGTGTTATAAATTTATAGAATGATCGTAACTTTATTGCCCAAGTAGGACTGTATCGATTTAACAATAATTAAATAAGAATTTTAGAATGTTTACTCTATTCTTTTCTTAAATTGTAAAGCTATAAATAAAATAAAAAAAATAAAAAATAAAAATAGCCTTTATTGCAGCAACTACATTTAAATATATTGCATAGCTTAATTATTAAAAACTTTTTCTGCGTGTCCCTCGACATAGGCCTCCTCTAAATTTTTCCAAGTCGTTCTATCTCTGGCTAGACGAGTCCACATGCTTCCGACCAAGTTTCGGATGTCGGATCTTTTGGATTGCCTGCCTCTTTTTCTTTTTCCGTTTCTGGGGTACCACTCCGTCACTTTTTTCGTCCATTTTCCAGAATTGTCTCTGATCATATAGCCTGTCCATCGCCATTTTTGCTGTTTAATAATTTTGCTTACATTTTTAAATTTTATTTTTTCTTTTATGTCCTGCAGCTTCATTCTGTCGCTCAATCTATCACCTAGAACGCTTCTTTCCATAGAATTTTGACAAGATTTTAGAGTTGTGAGATTTCTCTCGGTTAGGGCCCATGTTTGTGATCCATAAGTTAAACATGGTAGTATGCAAGCATTAAAAACCTTTCTTTTGTCCTTAATGTGAATATGCTTGTTCTTCATCACTTTGCTGAGCGACCAATATCTTTTCCAGGAGTTTGTGACCCTTTTATCGATTTCTTTTGTCATACAGTCTTTGATTGATAATAAATGCCCCAGGTAAACGTATTCGTCTACATATTCAATTGTTTTACCATCTACTTTAATTTCTTTTCTATCAGAGTTTGTCATTATTTCAGTTTTGTTGACGTTCATTGTGAGGCCTACTTTAGCACTTTCCTCTGACAATTGTTGTAACATATGCTCTAGTTTCTTTGAAGACTCAGAAAATAGTACTATATCGTCCGCAAATCGTAGATGGTTTAGTTTTTCCCCATTAATATTAAGTCCCTCACTTTCCCATTCAAGATTACTGAATATCATTTCTAATACTGCTGAGAATAGTTTGGGAGATATAGGATCTCCCTGTCCAACTCCTCTTCCTATTGGGAACTCGCTGCTGGCTTTATCCAATTTATAGCTGTGCTTTTGGAGTATATATTCTTTAAAATGTTTAATATTTTTCCATGAACTCCTTGAACTTTAAGAGAGTTCCAAATTGCATCATGTTCTAGCGAGTCAAAAGCTTTGTTGTAGTCGACAAAACCTAGATAATATACACAGTTGTACTCTTTAAATTTTTCTAATATTTATTTTACTGTGTGTATATGGTCTACAGTCGAGAATTTTGTCCTGAAGCCTGCCTGCTCTTTGGGTTGGTTCTCGTCTAATACCTTAGAGATTCTTGATAGTAATATCTTGGAGAAAATTTTATATATGTTTGCCATCAAACTTATCGGTCTATAGTTTCCAATATCGTTTTTGTCACCTTTTTTATAAATTAGTACTTTAGTTGATTTAGTCCAGTCTGCCGGAATTCTTTCAGTTTTCAGGATTTGATTAAATAGTTCAGTGAGCTTGGGTGCTATTATAGGTAAGGTGGCTTTGAGCATTTCATTTGATATGTGGTCAGGTCCTGGTGCTTTGTCGTTTTTCTGTGATTTGATAGCTGAAACAGTTTCACTAAGAAGGATCTCCGGTAGAGGATCTTTGTCTGTAATAACATCATATTCATTGTCTTTTACATTTTCCGCTAAGTTTCGATAATTTCTAGAACTTTTGTACAGATCACGATAGAACTCGGCTGCAGGTCTTATTATTTCTTCCCTATTCCTAGTTATTCTATTAGTTTTATTCTTGAGATTAATCATCCAATCCTTTTTGTTCATCAGTTTTTTTAGTGCTTTTCTTACTCCTCCAGTTTTGGTAATGTGATCTTGTATAGTTTTATTTCTTTTCTGAGTTATATCTTTGCGTATTTGAGATCTTATTTTTTTACTTAATTCTGCAATTTTAGTTTTAGTGGCCTTATCCTTTTTTGAAATCAACTGTTTTCTTTGTTCTATCAATTTCTCACTTTCTTCTGATAGTCTTTGCTTCTGGTTTACATTTTATCGTTTTCCTTATTAGGTTAGTTATTAATGAATTATATTGTTCATCTATATCCTCATAGTTTTTGTCTTCCTGGCTTAAAGCTATGGACAGATTATTTTGTAGTTTCTTGTAATCCTCTGTTGGCTTGGTGTTTCTATAATTCCTTCTCGACTTTTTGGCTGGTACTATTTGTAGTGAAGCTCTTACCATTCTATGGTCAGTATTAAAATTAAAATTGTTCAAAACATGTGTATTAGAAAAACATCTCGCTTTATTTGTCATAATAAAATCAATTTCGTTCTTATAATTTCCATTAGGTGACACCCAGGTCCATTTTTTATTAGGTTTTCTTTTGTATTGACTGTTGAGAATTGTTAGTTTATTTTGTAAGGCATAACTGATAATTTTATTACCATTTTTACTGCGTATACCATAACTAGAATTGCCTATTATGTGCTCTTCGCCGGGCTTACGTTGTCCTATTTTGCCATTAAAATAACCCATAACTATAAAGTTCTTTTTCATATAATGGTTGATCGATTGTAATTTTTCGAAAAATTCTTCAACTTTCAAACGTTCTTCTTTATTTGTAGGTTCAGCATATACTTGTACGATTGTCCATGATTCATCTTTTACTGATGTTAGTAATTTAATGTTTAAGATTGCTATTCTTTCGTATATACCAATCATTTCTTCTACTTTTGATGACAGATATTTTTTTAATAGAAAACCAACTCCGTAAAGGCCTGGTGTTTCTCCGTTATGATATAGAAGATAGTTGTCATATTCTTCAATACACTCTCCCATTCTTCGCACTTCGCTTAAACCTATTATGTCCCATTTAATATCGTCGAGTGCTTTTTCAAATTCAAGTAACCTTTCTGGTGAGCTAATAGATCGTACATTTAATGTTGATATGTATATATTATGTTTGTCTTTTTGATAGGGGTAGTTAACTGTGAAGTTAAAATTAGAATTTAGAGGGTGTTGGTCATTTTCCTCCACGATGACCAATCGGCTTGAATGGAATGGAAGCTAAATTTGTAAAGCTATAAATAAACACTAGATTAAAAAACACCGATTCAAGTAGGGTACTGCACAAACTAAGACCCAATTGCATTTTGCGAATCTTCCATTGTCTTTTTGTCCTTTAAGAAAATAAATCAATATGTTCGCTATCGCAGGCAAGAATAAGTGGTTTATCAACGTAAGCGTGCCAAAAAATGCATAGGCTTGGACAGGACACAACCTGAGAGCCCTCACGGGGTTCCTATCCAGCTATTGCAAGCTGAATGGGCACCTAGCCAGAATGGGTCTCAGAGAATCAAACCTGTGCAGATTCTGCTGCGACGCCACTGACACATTCTTCTGGAATGCGAAGCCATTGCCAGAATCAGGCTGGGGTGTCTTAAAACACCTTCACTTAAAGCAGAGAACGTGCCCTGCCTGGACCCTCTAAGGATCCTGCGCCTTCTAAAAGTAAAAGGTCTCGAGGATATAATTTAAATCACCTCCTCTAATAAAACCTCGATTCTCCTCCTTAACTTTTAAGTTTGAGAGCAGGCGCGCTAGCGCAAGAAGGGGGCACAATAGATCCTAGGATTTAAGTGCATTCAAATCTCCAAATCATAATAATAATAATAGTGGTTATGATAATTTCATCGTTATTACTGACAATTAAGTTGATTACACGTCATATATATATTTAAGTAATCTACTGGAGGTCAAATAGTATTCAATCTTGTGGCTTTGGCATATTAATTACGTAGACGGAGCTTTTCTTAATGTATGTAAATTTTTTGTTGTTCAATTAGGTTTTTCTAAATGGAAAAATAAATGTATGTATGACGTATTATGTATGACCGATGGTCATGGGAAATTACCGCTTATTAGGGTCACTTTCAGACTACCTCCAGTGACCAAAACCGAATATAAATCCACTCAGGAGTTCTCACGAAAAGAAGAAAGGATTTCTCTTCTTATGTTGCTTGGGTACCCCCTCCCCCTGCATCAAAATATAAATAAAAATGGCTGCACAATATGATTTAACATTTTATGAGCGACGCCTTTTCCGAAATCTCCTCAAATAGATATGTTAATCATGTATCCCCGCCACAATGAGATGGTGAGGCAAGATTACGTTTTAAAGACACACTGTTTATAAACTTTTTATTCTTCCACAAAGTCAACATTTATTTTAAATAGCTCCAATTATTATACAAATGGCATAAGGTGCTCCAAATGTACCACAATATTTGATGCAGATAATGGTTCCTATAACTGAGTTGAGGGGTGAAATATAGCCGTAAAAACTGTTCCTTCATTTGCAGAAAATTTTCATGAGGCTGAGACTTGATAATACATAACTCACAGAACTGTGGCGGCCTCACGATATTGTCTCAATGTCCAATGTCACTTAATACCGCTACGGCATTCCCATTGCAAGAGTCAAAAACAAAACCGACATAATATCTGAAACATGTTGGTTCGGTTCTTGTCCGGACTCGCGGCCATGTTGCACTAGATAAAAGTTTTAAATTAAGTAATTTACCTGGATTCGATTCGTCGAGAACAAATCATTAATGACTTATGTATCTGTTGACCTTCCGAAAATGGCGCCGTTGAAAATGAAATGATAAATCTTGTTCTGAAAACAAAATTGTACCAGCTTCTTCCATTTCACCGCATACAACGAAGAGCGGTTCGAATCATCGACGGTCAAGTCATCACCGATCGGCTTGATTCATTGGCGTTGCGTAGAGATGTGAGTTCTCTCTGCAACTTCTACCGCATGTATTTAGGGTTGGGATTTATACCAGCGACCGATATCCACCACCGGACGGACCGAAGTACCACCCGTATCACGTTGACGTCTGGCTTTCCACAACCGCGCGTTTTGCAAGAAATTTCTTGCCTCGCACAGCCACTTTGTGGAATCAATTACCGGCTGCGGTTTTCCCGAACAGATACGACTTAGGGATCTTCAAGAAAAAAGCATACTCCTACCTTAAGGGCGGACAACGCATTTCTTGACACCTGTTGTTGCGGATGTCCATGGGCGGTTGCCTTACCTCTCCCCATCCCGTGAGCCTCTTGCCCGTTTGCCCCTTCTTATATAAAAAAAATTCTATCCAATATATAATATTATTCTATCTATTGTAATATTACAACTGTGAATGTAACTGTATTTGTAATTGATATCATACTTATAAGAGTTGATTGCGGAGCACAACAATTTCACCTGAACAGACTCACCCGAAGAATATGCACCTGGAGCCCTATTCCCAAAATCGAAATACGAAGTTTCGGTCGACGGATTTTCCTATTACGATAGTGTTTCAGATCCAAAAGTCGATACGAAGTTCGCGATTAGACATTTTGTCTTACTTATTGTTGACCTTATTCCTAAAATCACTTGACATTAACGTTTTTTGCATAATTATGATCGTATGCTTCCGAAATGAAATCCGTCCGCACTATTCGGATCCGAAGTACTTTGGTAGTAGGATTTAATTCGAAATTCTTCATTCTTTCGTTTCGGACCGAAACTTCGGCTTTCGATTTTGGTAATTACACTCTGTCGTTGAACCTTATATATCTATTTCTCACGTATCGAATGTTTTGCTTGCAGCACCTGTTATAATAGTTATATTAATGGCTGTCTGTGAAGGTCGGCGTAGCGTGAAAGAGAAATATAGGTCAGAGCACCAGCTTTATTGGTGTATTCTCAAAAGGGTAAACGGGACCTTTTTAATTGGCAAATTTTAATAATTTAATTTAATAAATCTTTATTTAATTTTAATTAGAGAAGGTATTTCAGATCGATATATTATGTCATGGCCCCTTTCGAGTATAGGCCTCCTCCAGCTGCCTATGTTTGTATTTATTCATAATTAAAAAAAACAGCTCCATGTAGCCCTTTACATTGGCCACATATTTTGTTACATGGGGATGTATAAAAATATAACAAAATATGTGATCATCGTCCTCAAGACTATTGCCATTTCTTTCAATTATTTATTTAATATTAGCACATAAATATTACTATTGGAAGCCCGCTGACTTTTTTCTCCCGTTCTTCTCTGGTCTGAGGCATACTTTTTGGAATGGGTTTTTGACTTTCAATAAGTGATATCACATCCTATTTTGAATAAAATTATTTGAATTTTAATATTAAATAAAATAAAAGCTAGATAGGAGATGCTTTAAGACCAAATTTGTACCGTCCAAATTATTGGCAAATAAATAAATATGAATTATTATATATATCACATATCATATACTAAGCTATTTAGTGGGGTTTTGGAAGGTGCTGGTTGACATAAGTAAGGTGTCTAACTTAAACCATACTGCAACAATTTTATTTATACTATTATTTATTCCGTGAAAAATAATCATCATGTCACAGTTTAACTTATGTCACCTACGGACGAATTTGAACCTCACATGATAGGTGACATTCCTGGTGTTGAGACTACAGACTAATTTTTATATTGTATACCTTAGTTTAAGCATTGGTCTCCACTGCGCTCCAACTAGATACCGCAGGCGTAGTCGCAAAGTGCGGCAACTAATACTCATATAATAGTCTCGAACAATGTGTGACGTTGACGTGCCACATGTTCTGTTAAACTTTGCTAATAATTCAAACTAAAATGCCGGGTTGCGTAGTAAAACTTTGTAGAAATAATTCTACAAGAAATAAGAAAGACACTGTGACCACATATCATCAGTAACTATTATGTATTTTAATAATTTCAATGTAAAATCAATCCAAAAAAGACCATTCCTTAATCTAAGTTGTATACACTGAACACAAAATAGCTTTAGTATTATCACATTACATAACATTAGCTCTTAAAAAACCAGTTTTACACTCCCTGTTGTTAATATTATTTACATATTCGGCATTTCCAAAATTTTGTAGGTATATATCATTGATATTTAGATTTAGAGTTTAAATTAAGAGTGTTCATTGCTAAGCTTGTTAACTGTTTATCCTTGATTTGTACAAACCCTAGATGCTAAATCAATTATAACTAAGGAAGAAATATATTAGTTTTGTACGGGTAATCTGTGTTCCTCGTTAGCACCAAAACAATACCGTATCTAAGTGATTATTACGTCACGCTTCTCAATCACAGAACCTTGGCAGCTCCCTCACGAAGATCTAATGACAACCATCCAGTTACCTCACGTATTCATTACACGACTTAGCGAAAAAAAATCACCATTTACCACCTTCATTCCGCACAGCAAATCATTGATGGGTAGCCATTTGTAAAGTCGCAACGTCTTCTATATTTAAATTTAAAATTAATTTGCGCGGGATTATTTTCTTTTTTTAAGAATGAATCTACGACTTCATGTATTTTTTGGCCAGTTACTTTGGTTGATTACTTTTTTGAGTGGTAAGAATCTTCAAAGTGTGCCAGGATATGGACGTAATGTAATTATCAAGGCTTTACCTGCTATAGAAGATTATCAAAGCAATGTCTATGAAGTTTTTATGGAGCCCTACTTATATGTATGTATTATTTTATGTTTAATATAATATAGTGCCTGGTTTCCTCATTATCACATGCTTAACTCTTTTGTCCAACTGAACTTGATGGCAATATTTAAATTTTAGTTATATTTGAAATTTCCATAAAATTTATTTCTGCTTTTGCAAGTATTCATCCCTGACTAGAAAATAGCTTAGTTTTCGTTTTTTTTTAATATCATCACTCTTAAGTGTAAGCTTTTTGTAGCAAAACCTTTCAAGGTAGGTATCTGTCTGCGTGATATCGATAACTTTGATTTAAATATTTGACACATAGAACCAAGAATATATAAAGTGTGTATCGTTATATTTACATTAAAATAAAAATTAATAACTGAATCAGTTTGCTGTGCAGGTATCAATACTGAGTCTCAGAATCTCTTATAAGCTGTGAAGCCCAGAATCGCTTATATTATAAATGAAATAGATCTCAGCTCAAAGGCATGACTTAGTAAATCGGCAATTACTTTTTGCGATGTTTTTTAACTATACTATAATGCATCGACATTGAGTGTCTGTGGACAACATCTTTTTTATTTGGGTTAACGAACTTGCTATAAGGGGATGTCCAAAAAGTGTAATGAATTGGTTACATAACTGGAATATGTAAAAACAAGAAGCAATTTCTCATATACGTACCCCGTGAAGTTTCTTACCTTTTCTACTTTATGTAATCTTGGAAGTAGACAAAATTCGCTAGCAATTTGTTCAGTTAGTACCTACTGGACGTGACGTCATTGTTTGTTTTATTAGAAAAAATAGTTATAGCTTGCTTATGTGCTGTGTTATGTTATGGTAGAATGCATCATTTAAACAGCTCTTTACATATAGGCCAATTTTGATTAACTAATGAAGTCAACAAATGTCTAACTTAAATATTTAACCATATGCTCATCGCCGTACGAAGTGAGGCAAAAAAATACTCAAGTTGTAACTGCAAATTAATCACCCCTTTGTCTCTGTTCTCATGGATACCGCGTATTGGAGAGAAACAAATGAATATATAATAAGGAAGTTCTATTTTGTGACAAAAATATTACCGATTTCGAAGAGAAACCGTTCAGCTATTTGTGCTGCAAAATTACAATGCAATTGTACTTTCAGCAATAGTGTCGTATCGAACTGCAAAGTTCTTAAGAGGAAATATAACCGTGCCTCCAGATTTTTAAAGCGGCAAATCGCTCGTGCGAAATCGAAGCACGTCGTCAAAATCGGCGAGCAGCTTTTGGTAACTTCAAGTTTCAACCAGCCGTCCCCGCCGCCGTTGCACATGAGGATTAACACCCTGGCCCATACGGCAAAAGAGAAAGCTGATCTCATGTGCGCTCTTTTTGCCTCCAACTCGACTCTTGACGACAACAGAAAAACACCGGCGACCATCCCGCGGTGTCCGAGCTCTATGCCTGAAGTACAGTTCAGACAGAAAACTGTTAGGCGCGCTCTGTTTTCGATGGACGTCAGGAAGTCGAGCGGGCCGGATGGCATCTCTCCAATAACGTGTGCCCCTGAGTTGACGCCAGTGCTAACGCGTTTATTCCGGCACTCTTATTCAAAAGGCGTAGTCCCTGACTCACGGAAGTCAGCCCTTGTCCATCCGATCCAAAAAGAGGAGAAAGGTCTATTGCTATTACCTCCCTGCTCTCCAAAATCATGGAGAGCATAATCAGCCTCCAGATCTTGGTATATCTAGAGGGTCACCAGTTGATCAACGACCGACAGTACGGCTATCGCCATGGTCGGTCGGCAGGTGATCTTCACATATACCTAACACAGATGGGCGGCGGCTATTGAAAGCAAGGGGGAAGGCCTGGCAGTTAGCCTGGATATAGCGAAGGCATTCACGATGAAGGGCTCCATCATTTGGGCTTCCCGAGAGCTTGTGCAAGTGGACCTTCAGCTTCCTCACTGGGCGCAGCATACAGGGCGGAAGGTCGCCTAGTATCGGAATACTGTGTCTCGAAATCTTGAGCGATTGTCAATTGCGTGGCCATCTGGAGGGAAAGGCCAATTTGGCTTCGAAGAAACTGGGTGTCATTATTAGAGAACGGCAATATTTCAACGTCCGGCCACACATGGAGTATTGCTGTAATCTCTGGTCTGGCGTACCCCAGTATCAGCTCGATCCATTTGACCGCGTGCAACGTAGAGCAGCTCGAATTATCGGGGACCCAGTGCTCTATGAACGGCTGGATCACATGGCGTTGCGTAGAGATGTCGCTTCATTATGTGTCCTCTACCGCATTAATCACGGGGAGTGTTCCGAAGAGCTTTTTAACCTGATTCCTGCCGCCGAACTCCACCTTCGCACGACGCGCCACAAGTTAGGATATCATCCCCACCATCTCGATGTGTGGCGGTCTTCCACAGTGCGGTTTTCAAGGAGCTTTCTTCCACATACTACAAAGCTGTGGAATGAACTTCCTTGTGCGGTGTTTCCGGGACGATACGACATGGGTACCTTCAAAAAAAGCGAGTACAGCATCCTTAAAGGCCGGCTCCTGTGATTCCTCTGAATTGTAGTTGGGTGATCTTTGGAAGGTGTTTATGGAAAATGTTGGTTTTATTCAGTGGACAGATAAATATTTCATAAATAGTAATATAAAATAACTGTTTAAATAAGAATTACCGTATATTAGATGCATCAACCTTTAGAGCTTCAATTCATTGTTTCTGTATTCTTACAGCATTGTGAACAAGAAGGTCGTGATTACTGTCATAATTAGTAATCGTATCCAACAAATAAGTACAGTGAATTATTAACTATAACAGGTCGACCTGGCACCACAAGCAGTACTCGTTCACGAGTTGACGCAACGACCAACCATCGTTCCCTTTGCACATATTTGACGGAAGGATCTCCATACTCCGGTACACTACACCGTTTGTATGGAAAAATGGCCTATAATGGTTTCAATAAGAGTCCACTATCCGTCCACAATGCAATTTACCGCTATTTATCTAGATAACAGTTCTTTGTATAATTAATCATTTACAGAAATAATGCAAGACTAGCATAGTCCCGCAAAACTATTTGAATAGTTTGTCAGAAGGATCAAGTCTCTTGTAATGCATAATTGATTTTACGTACACTGATACCATAGGAGTGTTCCGTACCCGACAGACGTTGTTCTGTATATAATAAATAGAATAATGTTTTTTTATGAATTTGTCAATAATATTTCATAATTCCCTGTTGTTGTAATGAAATTGTTTCAAATGTATGATTTATCAATCTACATATTATAGTTGGTTGTCAAATGTCATATATTATGGTTGCGAAATTTAATTTGTGACAAAACTTGAGATTTATCAATCAACATAAAAATAATCTGATCGATAGTTAACAACTGTAATCTACCAACTATAGTTAGCTAGAATTAAGTTTAAGTTTATTTTTTACCTCTAAAAATTCTAATTAGTTATTCATTTGAAACTATTCTTTCAATTTGATTTCTGAACGACGGAGGACATACTTTTATATTTATTCACTTTTCAAACCTTCTCAGGACTTCCACAAATAATTCAAGACCAAAATTAGCCAAATCGGTCCAGCCGTTCTCGAGTTTTAGCGAGACTAACGAACAGCAATTCATTTTTATATATATAGGCCTCAGGCTATTAATTAATAAATTTTATTGTACGCACCGTAATATGTAATCAATATGTTTATATTGTATGTAATACAAACATATTTCTATGAAAAAAAGAAGCCCGCTGAGTTTCTTCTCGGGTCTAAGGCATACTTTTTCGAATGGTGGTAGATTTTGACTTTCAATAAGTGATATTATAAACTATTTTGAATTTGAATACAAAAACCAAAATGGGGGACTTAAAAGTAGCCACCATGCAAATTAAAAAAAAATACGCCGTGTGCTTAAGACCACATGACAGAAGTGAAAACTTCATCAAGGCTATATAATACGAAATAAACATTTTTTGTTCTATGTTCGGAGTATCATTTACATGAGGTGAACTCGTCTCATCCCTTTTTCTCGTCAATACTGCACACACTGTTTTTTATAATGTTTACCCGATTTTGAAAGTTTTAAACTTAACATTAGAAAAATTTTCCATATATATAAAATGTGTCTTCATTAATTATGGTTATTTTTATGTCAGTTAGTCAGATCCGCCGTGACCATGACTCATGCAATTGGATCGAAATATCGGCTCTAAACAAATATACCTATTTCGGAAGCACCCGTCATAATAATAACTACGTTAAAGTTCCGCGATGATAAAGGTTTAAAAACATGTCAATAATTTTAACATCTTATTTTATGTAGGTAATTCACTAAAAATCTTAACCCTTCCCTCTGCTAAAATGGCATTATGTGACTTTGCGGATTGCAAATAAAATAAAATAAGTAGTAATAATAAATTTATTTTACTGATATAAAACATTAAACCAAGCACGCATCTTCACCATGTACCAGCACAGATACACAATGTTGCGATTTGCGAAGAACCTGACTCCAACTCGATTGCTAAAAAAACTCCTTTATCAGCTTCCATCATTAGTTATACAACATCCACTTTACCTCCGATAGGCGCTGTAGAACAACAATAGTAATTCATAACTATATGAATATTACATAATAAGATAAGTATAATAATACTAATGTTATTTTTAAGAACATCTCTAAAATCTAAATAATCATGGAGCAAGAATCTCAAATTATGACTGTATACTGATATACAGTCATAATTTGAGAAAACAAATGACAGTATATAACATAAAAATTAAATAAAACACCTAATTACTGAGGTATTCAAGGTTATCTCATTATTCACGTTATAAATACATACAATGGGAATTGTTTTAGAAATACATTCACACCTACTTCATTCTGGAATTCATGTCAAAGATCATTGCAAGATCTTATAGTCTAAGATCCGACTGCAGGATTAGTGGTGTGATTTTTTAAAATCATTATGTAAATTGCCGTGATGTAGACGATATTTTATTTAAAAAACAAGTGAACGAAATTTTTTCCCAAAAATCAATTAAAAATAATTTAATTAAAAATATTAGCGGCCAAATTTTGATAGGCAACTTGGTAGATATATATTCTCCTAATTATAAATATACATAAAAATTTGGTTTTTAGCAAATATGATGAGCGCACTAATCCTGCAGTCGGATCTCATACTATTACATACTCAGTCTTGGTTATATTAAAAACTTTTAATAAGGAGTTAAGTTTACTGTGGTTACAATAAACTTATAAAATTTTATTATGACACTTTATAAAGGTACGATTATAATAATTCAAATAAAATATAAGGGCATGAATTTAAAACATTATTCAATCAATACTTATCATTATTAACACTTATTGTTACTTCATCATTTATTTGCATCATCAACATATTAACCAAGTCATTTTCGCATCTCACCATACCGTTTGAAATCAACTGTATATAAATATAAACTAATTTTCAGGAACTTGGCAATCCTTATCCAATAACTGGCGATCGATCGGAAAAACAAATCGACCTGGCTGTTGTGAGTATATTTGTTATATAATTAAAATGATGAAGGAACAAGAATAGTATTATGTGAATTATAAAAACTAATTATATTAGTGCAATTATGGCATAGCAAAACATATTAAGACCCCCACAATATTAAAAAACCTTTTAGGTACATAACAGTCCAGATGTGTCATGAGTAGGGTTACCATATGCCAGGCTTTCGCCTGATTTGCTACTTGTTGGACTTAACCGGGATTTAAAAAAAATTTATTGTAAGAAATTTTATTCATAAAATTTAACTCGAAAAAAAAACATGTTGCAAATACTTGTGTCATCAGAGAATGAATATTGTTACAATGATGTGGTTTTTTTTTTTTAATTTTATGATACCTTTTTATAAGTAAGAACAAATCATAATACTATATTAGGCTCAATTTCTAATTAATGATTAATATAATTGGTGTTTTAAAATTTCATTCGGTATTGTCTTTTTTCTTCCCCCTTTATCCCCAATCCCCATTTAAATCCGTTCATTAGTTTAAGAGTCCATCGCGGACAAACAACGTGACACGTAATTTATATATATTAATAAGAAGATATAGCAGCCTCATCAAAGTCAGCACACTTCATAATACTGATATCGTGACGATTCGTAATTACTTCCTTAATTAAAATATTATTTCATGGTTTATAATAATTTTACATACCATCTGTGAATTAATGTAATGTTCGTTAGTTTTAAAACGATAATAAATCATCAATTTTGATTTTTATATATATTTTCATAGAAATTTGTAGCATTACTAGAATTGTTTGCGATAATTCTTAATATATGTAACATAACTTCACATTTTGTGGGTACAGCTACGACCGTGTAGAGAAACATAAATTTTATGTATAAGTATTATGTATGCACGCAAGAAGTTGTACTTCTTTGGCCTAACAAAGCAAAAATCCTTAAAATTATTTATTCCTCATGCTATTCTACGTTTGTAGAAAGAACAGTATTGTAAAAATCTTGCAACGATGGCTTTGACAATTAATTATTAAATAACGAATACGGCTGAACGGGCTTGAACCCTTTGCCTATCCTAATAATGGGCGAAGAAACCAAAATAAAATTATCGAATATCGCAAACATCAGAAAAATTTAGGAACCAACTTCACCCTGTTACTTTTGTGTTACAGGGCGCGAATCTTAAAATTTCACTCTCAACATTTTTTCATAACGTGCCTAAAGAAGTATCCCTTCTCTCCCAAAACTGTCGTAAATTATTGCAAGCGTATGAGGGTATTGACACTGGGAATCAGGTCTTAATTTTGGGGTAACTGGTACTAAATACATACAATCACCGACACAGAAACTTGGCCATTCACGAATTTCGCGATATTCAGTGTATTTTTAATCTTTTTATTTTGTTGAAGTCTAAAAAGGGTAAAAATGCCTCATTTAACATTTTTAGAAAAGTTTTTATAAAAATAAACAATTATATTGCTTGCCATAACGTTTTTTGTTCCAAAATAATTATTAGTGTCATGCTGCACCTGTGTCATGCTCTGGATCATGTTTTTAATATCCACTTGCGAAGTGGTCTAAGAAGCTTTGATCGCTACTTTGCGGAGCTGGCTAAGGGTTTGTGGAAGGTTGACACTGTCTGGGCCTCTCAGAGCGATACTGTAAAGTTTACATTTGCCCACATCTCGTGTGTCCAATTGACATGATCTCGGGCGAATCGAAGACGAGCTACTCGATGATGTCTGAGAATTCTGGCACTCGTGCTGGTCTACGGGCTTTTAAATTTCCTTCTTCCATTCGCCTTTTCTTCGTTCTCTCGATAATGTTTATATTTCTTACAAATTGGAGTCGCTGTCGTTTCTCAACAGCTATAAGACGGCGATTTCTCCATATCTCTAACCGGATAAACGTGATCGGACGTGCACCTTAGGCCTACAGTGCCTGGTCTCCGCGAGTACCTTTCAGTTTCTTGATAGAGTTTCAAGGCATACTGCAAGGAAGAACGGGGCACATTGAGAATAACAGCCACTTTACTCCGTGTCAACCCATGCCCGATCAGTGCTACAGCTTGTGCCAAATGTTCTAGTGTCAATGGCATTTTTAACTGTTATGTTGTGAATGTTAAATTACAACTACGGAACCCAAAAATGGATTAATTCACAACTAATACATTGAAACACACAAGAATACAAATATTATTGTTAATTGCTCAAATGACTCCCCTTGACTAGACACTTAAACTTAATGAATTACCCAATTTACCTTAGAGTTATATATAACCTATCTTCATAAATAACAATCCTTAAAAACAGTTACAATTGTTTTTATCGTGAAATAAGTGCTTGGCCAAGATTCCGTGCCGCTGAGTGTAGATGAAAACGCATAGTAAGCGTAATATTAGTAATTAGGTATAGAAAAGCATGTTTTTATACGAACAAAGGTATACGTCCTTCTTCAAAGGTATTTTTTAAAATGACGATGATGTCATATAAGTTGTATCTACCGATAGCAAAATGCAGTCGCCTGAGGTGACTTAATTGGATGCAATTATTATTTCGAATGTATATACATATTATTTATATTTATAAAACAAATTATCGCAATTAAAATAATTAATAAAGATAATGGTTGCGTGTTTATAATAACTGTGTGAGCATCCTTGGTTCTCTCCATCTTTATTAAGGTTCCTAACTGATATTTTATCTTAATTATTTGGGTACAAGTGTTTTATATAATAATTGTAATATTGTTTTAAAGCAGAGGTTCCCAGACATTTTGTCTCATAGGACACTTTTAAAATTTTGGTGGGTCCAGTGGACCTCCTTCAGCTACATTTCTACCATATTCCCAAAACTCTACATTTTTTGTGAAGAGTAGATCACGAATATTTAATATGAGCTTCTTAAAATATTATCTACCTACACTGATAGGTGAAATCAAGCTAACATTTTAGTTCTTCGCTATCGAAAATAGATAAATATTCGTGGATAAGCGGGGGCTTACGAATTGTGAACCCCCATTTTTTTTATAACGCCAACATCAGCCAAGTCTCTCGTGGACATCTGCGTGACCAGCTGGACCACATTTGGATGTTTTAACGTAAATACGTTATCCTCGCTCGATCCGCACATTCGCTCAAATGCTTTGACTTTAGTTTGGCTAATTATCTGGCTGGTTTTTATGACATTAAAAAGGGTTGAATTAAAAATAAAAAACAAAGTAACAAAATGTTTTTTCCAGTTTTCCAATGAATAATAGATTTATTTGTTGTTCTTTCTGTAAAAATGAGTGAATCTAATGTGGAATATATTCAATAAATTTTAATATTGTATTCCAAAAGAGGAAAAATGCAACGCAAATGTACATCACTCTACATCAAAGTTCTCGGATTTTATGATATAAAAACAATAGAAAGGTGCATTTTATTTTGGCCGCCCTTTTACGGTTAAAATGGACGCCAAAATTGGGGTAAGAACGGCCAATCAGTAGTTACGACAGAGATGAAGAACTTGGGAATTGAGCACAAAAAAAAATTGTCCCATTTGAAACAAGCTGTGCACAAAAAAGCTCAATATTTAGGATTCACACGAGCTCACTGAAACAAACCTAATGAACTAAGTAAACTCATTTGCAAGTCTTTATTGAGATATAATTATTGAGGTAATTAAACTGAACCGTTTTCGAAGAGATTGATGAAGAGAGTTGATGGAAAGTGGAGGTGAAGGTATCAGTCAGGTTTCACAAAGTATGGCAAAACCCGGGATGCCGATAAAATGTTGCTGTGTGTATGGTGGAATTGGAATTGTTATGGATGGGAGGCATTGCTCATTATTTCCTTTTGCCATCAAGCAGAACCATGGATTTGAAGTTGTACTGCCTAACCAGATGATAGCGGCCGGTATTGTTCAATAGAAAGGGTGTGGTCTTCATTATGACAACGCTAGGCCACACAAAGCAAAAATTAAGAGAGTTTGGCTGGGATAAGTAATAATAAAACGCATTAGCATCCGTCTTATAGCCCTGACCTTTAGATCTACAGCTGTTTCGGTCTCTTCAGAATTCGTTAGATAATGTCAGGTTAACATCCAGAGAAGACTGCTACAAAAATTGCCACGTTTTTTTGATGAAAAGCCCCAAAATTGTTCGAGATCATGTCATTTGTCAGTAGTAATTAAATGTATATAAACATTGAAAATTTTGCGATCTCTTAGCTATAAAATAGCTAGCGATAAAGCCTATTTTGCTTGTTATATATTCTCGATTTTTGTTACTTATATTTAATTATTTTTGGTGTGCAATAAAGATATATTACTTTCATTTCATAATTTTAAATTGCCCGTAGTCTTTTGGTAGTTAAGAACTTTTAATGAATATGTGCAAATTAGGTATTTATTTTCTATGACATATATTTATTTAACTCCTCTCAATTTTCAGGCTCATTCTACCGGCCTCCAGGCTATTGTTCACTTGGAGGCTGATCAGGAGTCTGGAGTGGAAGGAGAATTGGTCTTCACACAAATCATCCCCAACGGTCCAGTGACTATACAGGGAAATATAACAGGTCTACCCGCTGGTCTTCATGGGATTCACGTTCACCAAACTGGGGATATCAAGGGCAATTGTCAAAATATTGGACCCCACTTCATTGCGTATTATGTAAGTTTTTTAATTTTCTTCTGGTGTGTGGTGAAATTATTCCACCTGGTGACTAAAAGGAATGGGCAGTAGGCATGATGAAATATTTTAGATCCTCTTCTGTTATGTCGGTAACTTTATTTCATCAATAAAATAAGCTGAAACGCAATTACTATTTTTTTTATCAATTTACTTTCATTTACTCGCGAAAATGGTCGTAAGTGTCGTGGCGACCGATTATGACGTCACACTTCATAACTCAATGATAACGCCTAATGCATATGTCGTAGCTATTATGTAAAACGTGATATTATAATTTAACAGTAGATTGTCAGTTGACTTCGTTTCTTACAATTTAACGGCCTAGTTTTGGTGACATTGTAATGTCACGGGCACACTATTCCTCTTTTTTTATGTCCGATGTGTACCCGGTAGTGTTTTTGTACTAAAAACCAAAATGTGTACTAAGACATGCGCGCACCAAAAACTAAACGTTGCTAGGAAATTAACTAATTAGTTAGGTAATTTCCTAGAAACTATTTCCTATTTGTTTAGACAAATAAAAAATCGCGCTAATGTGATTATTCATGTTATTCTAAATTAGGAATAAGTAGTATGATTAACAAAAAATATATTTTATTATATATAATAACAGTAGAATATACAATTTGAAATATTTTCAAAACGACTCTACTATTACCAATATCTGTCCATTAAATATTTATAGCAATTGACATCAATACATCATGGTCTTTTAAAAATAAAATTTTATTTCACGTATGCTTAGAACATAAGTAGGCAGTCAAACGACCGACGCACAAACTATACCAATATCTCAACCAGTTGAAATTTATTATACATGATAAATTTACATTGAAATTCATACTCTACAAGTCATTCTATTATCAGGGACGTCACGGAGGTCCAAGAGATCAAATCCGCCACGTCGGAGACCTCGGCAACATCAAGGCAGAAGACGGCACTCTCGAAGTCAAGATAATAGACCACATCATATCACTGACTGGACCCCGATCTGTTGTTGGCAGGTCTATAGCGATAACCAAAAGCGAGGACGACTACGGCAGGGCTGGCACAGAAGACAGTGCATTAACTGGAACATCAGGACCAGCTATCGCATGTGGCGTTATTGGTTACCTCAATTAGGGTTTTATAAAATTATAGTTAATTATAACAATAGTATTTATCACAATGAGTGCCGCAAACAGAATCACATAAGATTTTCGCTTCTCCTGATATCAAGAATGTACAGTTTGGTTTTTGAAACATAATATTTTTTTTTAAACGTATTACATAATAAACTAAATTATTTAGTAACGGACATCTGATTTTCATTTAAAAATCATAATTTAATATTCAGTATTAAAAGATAATCGAAATGTTGTGAGTGCTAATAATTTGTTGTGAGATAACTCTAGGATATTATAACTTTTTTTTATGGAATAGTAGGACAAACGAGCGTACGGCACCTGGTGTTAAGTGATCACCGCCGCCCAAATTCTCTTGCAACACCAGAGGAATCACAAGAGCGTTGCCGGCCTTTAAGGAAGGTGTACGCGCTTTTTTTGAAGGTACCCATGTCGTATCGTCCCGGAAACACCGCACAAGGAAGCTCATTCCACAGCTTTGTAGTACTAGGAAGAAAGCTCCTTGGAAACCACACTGCGGAGGACCGCCACACATCCAGATGGTGGGGATGATATATCTAATAGATAACTAAACAAGTAGTTGCCTGTTGCATTTGCAACTAAAGGTTTTATCTCAATACTGCCTGTCAGCCATTAAGTTGCCATAGCGACATCCCATTCTGCACGGACGCACGCCATCAAAGGGCAGATATTAATAGGATTATTACTAGGTACATTCATCAGTGGAACGCAATAAAAAGGTTTGATTTTTCTTGTTGCGATTATTGTGCGTACTGGCTACAAATATAATTAAATCCTATGCAAAAATAAAGAATCTGATTTGTTATTTATGTTATTATTTATTAGGAAAAACCTAACTGGGTTTCTTCTTGTAATCGAGTATACTGAAAAAATTATTTAAAATTTTAATATTCTTCTTTTATTGCATTTTGCAAAACCAATTGGTTTTGTTACCAATGCTCTAAATAAATAAAACGACAAATTATTATTTCGTATGTTGTGTTTTTCTGTAGGGCGAAAATTTTCTTAACTTTGATTTTTTTGTCCTTTAGGGAACATAATAATATTATAGTAGTTATAATGTTACCCCACTTGCGTTACAATCTAGCCTTAACTTAGGCTAATAAGTTGCTAGATAGATTTAAACTAAGAATGTGTCTCTATTAAGGGGAAGTGACTTTGTTCACGATTTTTTATATTATTACTATTTTTTTATGTTTTACACTAATTCACTAGCACTACACTAACTCAAATGGTTTTGTTCGTTTTAGTCTTCTTATTATATCAGTGTTCTCAAGGAGCTGGATTGCCTCGACATTCGTCATGGTGAAGTCTGTGTTGATGAGCTTCAGCTTAGCGAGTTCTAAGTTAAGGTCCCGATGGAGATCGCTGTTTCGAATATACCAAGGTGCGTTCACAATTTCTAGTTAGTACTTTCTTCTGGAAGCGTTGTATGATTTGAATATTTGTTTGTTTGGTGCAGCCCCACAGCTGGATCCCATAAGTCCATATAGACTTACTTGTACAATAAAACTTTATTTTGTACAGACATCTTGGAGTGTCTTCCTAGAAGCCTACAAATTTTTAAAACGAAGTTCTAATTATTCTCTTTTCTTCTTGAATCAACCCTTCCAGCGGAGCTTTGTGTCATGAGTCATGCCCAGATATATAGCTGTATTTTCGTATGGTACTATTTTCTTATTAATGTAAAATGGCTCGTAATCTGGTTTCTAATTACTAAAGTTTACATGAATAAATATACTATCATTAAGTTTAATTCTCCATTTTTTAGTCCACTTTACTACTGTGTTTACCGCTATTTGAACTTTCTCTGCTGCCTCTTTATGGTTACTACCGACACCCATTAGAGCAGTATCATCAGCAAAGTTCGCAACAGCGTTATTTTCTATTTCAGAAATGTCATTCGTTTATAGTAGGTACAGGACCGGACCTAATACACTTCCCTGAGGCACTCTAGCTTTAATCTCCTTAATTTCTGAACAGATATCCTCTATTCTAATTCTATGTACTTCATCCATGGTTGAGTGTTTTTCTCGGAAACTAAACTCGTGCTCTCGAATCAGATTTTTAATCTCTATTATAGGTTTCAGCCCCTTAAGTAGCAACTTCTCAAAAAGCTTGGTCATTACAGGAAGCAGGGAAATTGGCCTGTATGATGCTGTTTGATTCGGTGGTTTTCCTGGTTTTGAAATCATGACGACAGCAACATTCCACAGATATGATACTTGTCGTAATCTAATTGCACAATTAATAAGGTTCGATAATTTAACAGGACCTTTTTTGGAGGTCGATATCAAATCATATACAGTAGCTTTTTTTATACTTATATTATATTTTATTTCTCTCAGAACTTCCTTAGATGAACAGAGCTTATACAAATAAAATCCTCCTCTGTTTGGAAATTACAATAATGTGTATTATCTGGTGTAAGCGTCTCGTTAGGATCACACTCATTTAGGCGAAAGATCTGTTCAAGGTGATCGGTAAATATTTGAATTTTTTGCTCATTGTTCACTGCTCATTGTCCATCTGCGTCTTTAATAGGAGTTATTTGGGTAATGGGGCGTTTAAATTTTTAGCAACCTTCCATAGAGAGTAATCTGTTGAACGGTCACCTGTTAGCTTTTGGAGATATTTGTTGGTGGAAATATCATTGAATATTTTGGGTTTCACTTTCTTTGTTAATTTATTTATATATTAATTGTTTTGTCTTTCAAATATTTCTTTGCCTTCTTTTCTCTGCAATGAGTTCTCTAATCGCTTCATTGTGTGTCCTCTACCGCATTTATCATGGGGAGTGTTCCGAAGAGCTGTTTCACCTGATTCCTGCCGCCGAATTCCACCTTCGCACGACACGCCACATGTTAGGATATCATCCCCACCATCTGGATGTGGGGCGGTCCTCCACAGTGCGGTTTTCAAGGAGCTTTCTTCCACGTACTACAAAGCTGTGGAATCAACTTCCTTGTGCGGTGTTTCCGGGACGATACGACATGGGTACCTTCAAAAAAAAGCGCATACACCTTCTTTTAAGGCCGGCAACGGTCCTGTGATTCCTCTGGTGTTGAGAATGTGGGCGGCGGTGATCACTTAACACCAGGTGACCCGTACGCTTGTTTGTCCTCCTTTTCCATAAAAAAAATCTCTATAGGATAAGAATTGATTCTTGTTTGTAATTTTAATTTTTTTTTAAGTTTTTCTTTGATTGTCTTGTCTATCGTATTAAGTGCGAACCATTATTGCAAATAAACTAAGAATGCCAGTTCTATATACCACTCAAGCTGCTAGGGCTGTTACTGAAACTGTGCACACATACAAGAATGTGGCTAAAACATTACGAGTGTCCAAGTCTGTGATACACCAAGTTGTCAAGAGGTATCAGCAGACCAGACAGTTAACGAGACTAGAAGGACAGCAACGTAAACGGAAAACTGTGTCCAGAGATGACCGTTTTATCATTAACAGCGTGTTTAGAAACACAACATTGACTTTTGAGGTAAGAAGGAATCTCCAAGAAGTTCGAGGCGTTGCAGTAATCACTAAACCTGTGAGAAGAAGACTTAAATCAGCCACATAACAGCGAGTAGCTCGAGTTGATTTTGCTCACAATCATGAAAATTAAAACGATAAATATTGGAGTCAAGTTTTATTCACAGATGAGTCTAGATTTTGCTTAAAACCAGAAGATAGATTAAATTGTGGAGATGCCCAGGAGAGAGGTACGTCCAGTGCAACATCATTGGATATAAGAGGCATATGGTGGAAGGTCAGTTATGGTATGGGAGGTATTTTTATCGGGGTACGAAACTCTCCGTCATTAGGAATAGGACTTTAATGGCGTCACGATGCGTAACTGATATATTTAATTGATATGTTTGATAAAAGAAAAAGTGTGTATTAGGGATCGTTTCGTTTTAGAGGATCGAAGAACTGTTACTTCAGAGTTGTACACTAACAATTGTTTGCCACTTGTCTTGAAAGAGTTCGGGCGAAACAAGCTCGCAGTAGGATCCATCGTCACAACGAAAGGGCCTTTTCACATACCGCCAGGATATTTGTCCACGTCTCACCTAGAACTACTGGGTCACCAGGGCCATGGCCAGATAGCCTCGACCTTTGCAATTTTTATTTATAATCAAAGTAAATGTTCTATGAACGCCGTGGTAGCAGTGGCTGATTTCTCGTTAGAGTAACGTTTTTTAACAATTCTTTTAAATTTGATAACACATTTGATTGTACATTTTCTGGGAACTTGTTGTACAAGAATATAATCCTTTTCAGAGAATAGCTACTAGGGTAATCAATATAATAAAATAAGATTCATTTTAAATTCAGTTGGTAGCAGAGTAAGATTCATAACAGTGATAAGTTTACAAACTATGATCTACTCGAACTTACTTATTGGGTATATTGATCCTGTACATGGTTCTACAACCTGAGAATTAAACAAGACATACCAAGATTTACAATCCGTGTGACTTGAACGGTTGGCTCTGGTTATAAGAGCAATCAGACGGAACCTGAGAGGTGCGGGTTCGAGTCCTGCATCATTCATAAATTTGATTGAAGTAATCAATATAAAAACCATTCATTAAAAGTATGTAAATAAAACAAAAACAAAAGAATGTTTGTAACACATAGTAGCAGTTAAGTTTTTCATCATACTAGGATGGCAATTGACACCAGGTACGAAGTACACCAGGTGATAATGTAAATAGATTGTACATAATTCTATCTCTTAAAATATATTGTGAGACACTGCTAGCCAAGCTTACCAAAATTAACACATTCCAAACAAATACTAATTTAAAAAATTCCAATGAATGTTGCTTGTTTGGTTCAAACCAAGCAAACGTTGACGCGTGAAGATAAGAGAGAACTTTTAAGAGGTGAAATGCTGAGACCGTTTTCATCCATCCAAAGTTTTACACAATCTACGAATAAGGAATTTGATATTCGGCTACATAATGAACTAAATAAATAAACCCATGGCATATATCACAAAATAATCAGTAAATTGAAGCATGTTAATAGAGTTCGGAAGTGAAAATTCCAAGTCATGAGTATATAGGCTAAAATGTATCGGACTGAGTACAGATTGGTCAAGTTTTATTATTCTACCTGACAGAAGTTTTACAATAAAGTTAGAATAGCCGGAATAGCAAGTTTATTCAATTTATATGGAAGAAAATGGAGATTGACATTGGGGGAAAAGGGGGTAATGGGGGTAATGGGAGTCACTTAAGCAAGATATATAATAAAACACACAATATCTACTTTATGTTTATTTTAATCAACTTTTAAAATATTTTAATTATTACACTATCAGTCTCAGACAGTTTAATTATCTTTGGAATCATACATTATTTAACATTCAACTTAAAAAAAAACATCTTTGACCACCAATGTCCATACCTGAGGCTAATTATAGACACTATGGGAACAATGAGAGTCAGCCTAGCCTAACAATTGTCACATACGTAACCTTTTGGCGAGTCCCATCCTGTGCAACCACGTGTGCCCATAAGATCTGATCTTGCACTGTGGAAATACCTGTCTCGTCGCAGTTATAAATATTATTAGGAGTAAATTTATATTTGTCCATCAGATCTCCTAATAGTCTGTAGATGAGTTGGGCTTCTTCTTAATTAAAGCCGTTATTCTGTTGATACTTGTAGCTTCGGGTTTCCGAATAGAAATGCTAATTCTTTTTAAAAAGCCATCGAGCCAGTCGCGTCCAGCCATTTTAGCAGTCTTGTCAAAATTGTTCGAAATTTGAAGGTCTTCTGCATACTGGTACGCTGCTTTTCTTAGTTGAATCGCTGTGACTCCATAAAAAAATTGTAGATAAATATTTTATACGGTCTGTCAAAACCTTTTCTACATCTGCTGTGAATACAGGAAGTCGCCCGAGACGTGGTTCTGATGAATTGTTCTTCTTTAACCGCTTTTGAAGGCTTGAAAAAGGTATATTCATGGTTTTAGCAGCACTTCTCATAGAGTGGCCTTGACTCATAAGAGCCTCAGCTTTTGACAGTGTTTCAGATGACCACTGAGCCTCATTTGTGGACCTGTGACGTATTTTGGCAATTCTGGAATAATAATTAATGAGAATTATTTTTTAGACATGTTACACTGATTGCGGGCAATGGGAGTCGATTCTCATTGCCTGCACTGCAGTGACTCTTATTACCCGATCGTACTAAATGTGTAAAAAATAAATAAAATAAAACCTTAATTTGCTATTAAAATACCAGAAATGGATTTTAAATCGATAATATAAGCTTAAAGACACTCAATAATCTACTATAAGTATTGTATTGATGTACTTACCGCTTATTTTGTGCACACGTAAAATTACATCAACGCGACGGCCTTCCAGTGCAAACGACAGACGCGTACTAAGCGGGCGAGCGGGGTGCCGCGAGTTGTCACTTAACGAGCCTTTATGGACGATATTCGTTTGTTTAGCTACATTCGTCTAGGAACTAGTGCGCTGACCACCATTGCCCTCTGACTCTCAATGCCACTTTTTCCCCTATCATAAGCTTCTAGCCTTCTAATCAAGCCGATCGGAGAAGACTTGATCGTCGATGATTCAAGCCGCTCTTCGTTGTATGCGGTCAAATGGAAGAAGCTGGTACTGGGGAACACCCGCCCAGAGGTGAGAACAGTACTTCATGTGAGGCCGAATTTGCGCCTTATAAAGTTGCAGGCGGTGGCTTTTAGTGAAGTACTGTCTCGCCTTGCTGAGTAAACCAAGCTTTTTTGAGTCCAGTTTGGCCTTCTCTTCCAAGTGACCACGGAACTGAACGTTGTTCGATATATCGACGCCAAGTATGCCAATACAGGCTGTGGCAGTTAGAGGAGTGATCTCGTGGCGTTGTAAGGTATTTTAATTTTAGACTGGGTTATTGTGCATGTCATTTCCCTTGTACTTAGTCCTTCCAATAGAAATGTAAGCTTTGGGATCTGGACCGATAGAGGGTATTGAGGAAACTATTGGATTATTTTCTATTAGATGTTTCTAAAGATTTATTCGTGTTTTCTAATGAAGTATCACTAATTTGTCTCCACAACGACATAAATTATACGTACGATACGTATAGACGACCTGACAACCCGATAATGCGTGACCATAGACTTACAAATTTTGTTTTATGAAAATAAGGGAAGAGACAGGCAGAACATTCAGCTGATGGTAATTGATACGCCCTGCCCATTCCAATAAAGTACCGCTCAGGATTCTTGAAAAACCCAAAAATTCTGAGCTGCACTACAATTGCGCTCGTCATGTTAAGTCTCATTTGCTCTATTATTTAACCACTTAACATATTATACAGTCTTGTTTTATTACACAGATCTAGTATTGTATTTCTTAAAACCTACCTACCCTTTGCAAAAACATCAATATACATAATCTATATATATAAAAATGAATAGGCTGTTCGTTAGTCTCGCTACAACTCGAGAACGGCTGGACCGATTTGGCAAATTTATGTCTTGAATTATTTGTGGAAGTCCAGAGAAGGTTTAAAAGGTGAATAAAAAGGAAAATGCTGCTAAATTAATTAAAAACAACAAATTTGTTTTTCCTTTGATGTGTCCATACATAATTTCTATTAGAGAATTTATTGACGCACGGTTTGACAGTTCTGCTGTGAAACAATT